>OZ029916.1:19230966-19330553 GCA_964023275.1 Norana najaformis
CTGCTGGCGGAGTTGTCTAGTTTTACTTTTGTTTACACAGACCTTAACACCAGTTATTAACTTTAAGCCAGTGGAGCATCGTTTCGTTGTGCAGAAAATAATGGGCTGAGGTGGTACTCGTGTGTACTGATACACACGTGCAATAATCAGTAGCATGACCATTGGCCCGTAGGACTCACAATTGCTGGGGCCCGGGCCTAGATTTTAAAGAGGGCATCCGCTAAATCACTGTGGGGTAGGGAGCAGCGGCAGAGGGCCCATTTGAGTTACGCCGGTGGAAATAATGTTATACACACAGTGATTCCATCAAACAGCTTTTTATTTGTTTTTTTAAAGAAAGTGGGTAGACGGATTATTTCCGTGGGCGTGGAATTCCATAGAATGTGGTCCATTCATCAGA
The DNA here is from genome assembly GCA_964023275.1 of Norana najaformis. NCBI lineage: Eukaryota > Metazoa > Annelida > Clitellata > Crassiclitellata > Hormogastridae > Norana > Norana najaformis. Next base: position 19,231,367 of record OZ029916.1, read on the forward strand.
ATAGGAAATTGCTTTATATTGAGAACTATACGAGCAAAGCCTATATGGCAATAGTTGTGTACTTCCAGATTCTGTCAATAGGTATACATATCAGAATTTACTTTCTTCTCAAATTTATAAATAAATATACCAATTTTCAGTTTGTTGCTTAATTCGTATTGCACTACCGAGACTGAGAAAAGGGATGATACTAGGCGATGCGAATGGCTCACTTTGTAGGGCTACCCGAACCATTTTGCCTGTCGATTGTGTTTTGACTGAGCGCCTGTGAATAAGCTGGTTCCCGCGACTTAGCTTTCGTTGGGTGCTGTAGAAATCTTGAGATTACGATTACGATTACTATATATACGTCGTGTTAAGCGAGAATGCTCAGCTCAGGTGATACTGCAATGTGATAGACAAGAAACAGTTGATGAATAATACACGGTGACGAGGATGCTTTGCCGCAGGACATGGCGAATGCGAGACAAAATTACATGTTTACACCATACGAGACAAAATTACATGTTTACCCATACGAGACGAAATTGCATTTTATCCTTTGTCAAATCATCATCAATAATCCAAATAGGGCTTACTCCTTAAATGCTTTAGATGACAGCTGGAAGTAATTTCTGGTGGAATTGAATTATACAAGTCACTTGTAAATTCACATCTGTCTTATTTATTACCCATAAATCAATCGACATATATTCTATAAATACATAAGCTTGATCAGCCAAGATAATAAATTGAAGCTATGATGTTCGAGATGTTATTTATGTGATCTATAAAAACGGGTCCAGTCTATCGAGCCCCAGGGATTCTCTGCATTCAGCAACTACTTGTGGAATGTTGCCACAGTGTTAAACACATTGTTTCATTTTAGACAGACAGAAACAATTTTTCAAGGTCGCTTCTTTTGACATCGTAGTTCCCCAATATTTTAATGACATTTAATAATCAACACGCTTTCGGGGAGTCGAATAAAATACCAATAGAGTAAATAGAGTTTACCCATAGCCTCGGAATTTTAGCCTGCCATCCTACTAAGACCTCGAGAGTGGAGTGTTTGGAACGAAAACCGTATTGGTTCACCGACGGACAATTCTTTCCTGCTAAATGTGTTATTACTCGTTGGCGAGTAAGTTTTTCAAATAAAATTAGAGCAATCCTATGGAGTACTGATATCGCCTTGTAGTTGCTTAGTTTATTCCTGTGTCCTGATTTGAGACAGAGAGATTACCTGTAAAACCAGTCAGTCATTTGGAAAAACGCCAGCAATAATGCGATGCTTGTTAACACTCAGGCTGATAATAATAACTATAATAAATAATGATAATATCAGAAGATTCATTGCAATATATTTTAGAAACTGAAATTTACATGCATGCATGCATGCATGCATTCGCACATACATGCATATATTCATTCGCCCATAAATAAATATATATTACATTTTTAATCATACTGTACACGCATACATACACATACATACATACACATACATACACACATACATAAATGTATACATACATACATAGACATGTATACACACATACATACTTGCATACATATACATAAATCCATTATTGTGTATGAATGGTGAAGAATAAATGGCATTGTTATGGTCTATAATATTAAGCAGAACAGCATGAAAGTAGAAGCATCGAGCTAAATGATGCTACAGGCTGATTGCAAACAATTTCTCATGATCATTTCCTGCCTCTGCATGCACTGGCTTCCCGGCCGGACTTAATCGATCGACCGCTGGTGGACCAACATTATCGGCCATCTGTCAGACAAACTTGGATCCAACGTTTCGTTCTCTGTCGCCGCCACAGCTGATAGTGTAACGCAGGCGTCGAACCGACGGCGTTGCATCCCAAAAACCCTCATCCTTTTCTTTTCACTTTATGTCCTTAACCCCCCCTCCATTGATTTCATCACAATTTTATTGGGCTGACATGTTAAAACGGTGATGGGCTAGAGAACGTCCTTGGGGATGGCATCGCCCCGCTTGACAGTGGATGGAAATGCATGGAATTAGCGTCTAAAGCTTAGAATGAAGCAACAAAGGAAGAACTCATTATCAAACTGGAAAAGCTAAAATCATGAAGGTAGGAAAATGGATTGAAATTGAGAAGATCCTTTGCAACGACTCAAAGAGGATGAGTTTTTAGATGGATTCTGGTACATTGGCAGCCTATGATGTCTGTCGACAGCAACTGTGACAAAGAGGTGAAGACATGTAGAAGTAATAAAAAAGGTTTGGGAGACTCATTAGGGTGTGGAATAACAACTGAATCAGTATGAAGACCATGATTCGTCTACACGATGCCGTAGAATTAAGTATTCTATTCTTTGGAGCGGAGAATTGGCCAATGACGGTGGCAAACAGGAATAGAGTGGAGGCATCAACACATCATGGATGATTGCGGATAATTTTACACATTTTACTGCGTGCGATAAAATATCGAATAAAACAATCAGAGAAAGGAGAGGAGAAGAGGAAATAGAGAATGTCATCAGAAAGTGTAGCTGGAGTGGATGCGAAATGTGGTTCGTATGGACAAAAATAAAGAATAGCCAAGCAATTGATGGATTGGATACCTGAGGGGAAAAGAAGAAAGGGAAGACCTAAAATGAACTAGCTGGAGACCATCACAAGTGATCTGAAATGCTTGGAGATGTCGTGGGATGAGGCAGGGAAGCTGGCGATGGACAGAGATGAGTGGAGAAGCTGCGTGGTCTGATGTACATACCTGCACAGGGAGGACTAAATGACTAAGTACTAAGTACATTTTACAGCCATTTTGACTCCATCTTCGCTTTTCGGTCCTGCCTTTCAGCCCCTTTTACTGCCACATTTCTATTTTCTACCCATCCACTTTTCAGCTACCAATTTTCAGTTTTTTTCATCATCAGCCGCATCCTATTTTTACTTTATGTTATCTTTATTATTCGTCTTTTCCTTCAGATTTCTCATTTTGATTTTCTTTTTTCTTTTTCCAAGTTTCTATTTCTTTCGACTTTTCCTGTTTCCTCCTTGTCCTCCTCTACCTCCTATTCTTATTCGGTTATCTCTTCCATCGCTTCTTTCTTTCTTCTTCTCCTCTTCTCGTTCTTCCTTGCCGTCTTTCATCTTCTTCAGCTTTCTCCTCCTTCTAATTTTGATCCTCCTTGTGTCATTTTTTCTGCTTGTACCGCTTTTTCACCATTGCACTTGATTCCGTCCTTCTTCCTACAAATCCTTTTGCTTTAATCCTTCTTACTGACTGCACTTTAAGTTTTGTACTTCTTTTCTTTCTCTTTCTTTCGGACTTTCTCCATCTTATCTTTCCCCTCCTCTTCCATCTCGTTTCCTTCTCCTCCTCGTCTTCCTCTGACTTGCTCATTCTCTCTTTCTGTCTCGCTCTTTGTTTTTCTCTGCCTCTGTCCCACTCTCACTCTCTGTCATTCTGTCTCATTCACTCACTCACCCACCCATCCACTCTGTCTGTCTCTCTGTCTGTCTCTACCTCTCTCTCTCTCCTTATTCACCGTTCTCGTCCTCTTGGTGCAGCAGCCAACCGTTGTTTCTCTTCGATATCGACGGCCACCATCAATAGCTGCCAGCAGTGACGGTAAAGAAGCCAGGAGCTGCGACTATATTGGCTGCTGGTACTGCTCTGTGAGCCATCCATTCATGGCCAGCTCTCGCTCGGCCACATGTCAGCACATCATGCATTCCTATGCAAATTTATTCATGCATATTATTATTATTATTTCTGTATTTATTAATCGCCATTAATTAATGACAGAGCATCAATCAATGGCGCTGAGCAATTGTGCGTGAAGGACTTGCTCAAGGTCCTTACACAGAAAACATCTCAGGGGAGGCGTATATAAGCAACAGATCTCCAGCTATGCTTATGCCACCCGCTAAAACATATAGGCCAACTGACGTTTTCATATACTGACAGTCAATCGCAATAACACATATTATTTGTGTATTGTGTTAGAAAACAATTATGCCTATGTTTAAATATACAATAATTAATTAATTATATAAGCATGTGCATATGTACATTTGATGCTAACCCTAACCAGATCTGTTAAGTTTGCCGACTTTGCCCAAGTGAGAATCGTTGGGTCTCACAAGAGAGATGGCAACGCCCAGACGGCGTGACATTTATGCCTTGGTCACGCGGAAGATGTCTCGCGTGGGATATGACGGTTTCACACATATTCACACCCCACATCTAGCATTAACATCAACTGGAGCAGGTGAGACCCAAAGCCGGACATCCTCAGCAAAGGTATCGAAATATGTCTCAATCACCCAAATTATGTTTTGTGGCGGTCTAACTATGTTCACTGGAATCATAACTGGCCCGCACTGTGCCAGTGGTGATTACTGTTTGCCAGGTATGGACGTATTGTGGACGCAACTAATGTTACAGTCACTGTTCCATTGAGTTCGAAAGAGCTCAAGTTAAGTACAGAAGTCCACTAAAGAATGATTGATTTGGTCATCCCTTTTTGCGTCCAATGCTGCATTCACTTCAGATGAAATTAAGTTCAAAATGACTCACCAGCTGTTCAGACCGTTCACGAAGAAGTTGTTTCACGCGCGACTAGAACAATAGGATCACAGCCAAATGAGGAGAACTTTTCTGCTTGCTTGCAAATGGTAATGTATTTGCTAGAATTTACAATATCTACGCCTATGCTGTATCTATACATGTTTAAATTTAAAATTTTAGCAGCATTAGGCACTTTTAGGCCGCGGATGTGAATGAGTTTTAGCAGTTTCAAAACGTTTCCTTTATTCTCCACAGTGTTTGAGTCCAGAGGAACAATTTCCTCCTCTGGTGAAAAAAATAAATGTTAACCCATAGTCTTTTTCACTTGGTGCCAACAGAGCAATAAACTGCGCGAAACAATATTTATTTACTACAACTTAAGTATAAAAATTATCCATAAAGGCATAATATAGGCCTACAGTATTGTAAGTTGAGATTGTTGTTCAAAGATATGTTTTGACTTGCTTATAGCCTACTACTTGAACCTTGCTAATTCAAAGGCTGTGCGAAACAGACTGAAGTCCTATATAATCAAACTCTCGATAGCTTGAGAATTTACATGAAATGTGTGCTATTACATATGACATACAAACACGCACACACACACACACACACACACGCACACGAAGCGTACGCAGACTGTGCAGGTCAAGTGGAAAAGTGCGAGTCACCCTCTCAATGAAAGAACTATTACGTTTACAAAGAGACCTTTTGTTAATAAATTGCTTCAGCCTATTATGGTTTGCAGTAATCTCGGTGACGTAAATAACCGTAAGGCAAAGGTTGTTGAAGAGCCAACACGATTTCAAGATATCTAAATGCTTTCAAGAACCTATCGAAGTGGAGATCAGCTAGAGACTACTGCAGCCGATTCGGGCCATAGAGAAGTTTTTTTAAAGTCGCAATAACAACTTCGGTTTCCTCTATCGAGCTATCCTAGGAATAATAAACACGACAATTTGTCTCTATTTCAACCTGTTCTATAAATAAACATGTGCTTAATTCGACTTCTTTCATGCACGTGTTCGCGTGTCAGTAACAATGTATGAAGTTGGAAGTCGTATTCATCGTAATTTTTCATTTTTTAAAATAACAATCCGATATTAATATCGCGCTAATTAATAAATTAGTCTCAAAGTGCGGTTAGCTGGAAATAGATAAGTCTTCAAATGTTTGCAAAAAGAGATAACTAAAGAAGTGTGAATTTCACAGATGTGGACATAATGAAATTTCCGATAAAGAGTCAACATTTTTAAAGTGACTAGACAACAGGTTCATGCATGTCTGGACAGCAAATCAAGCCTTTAGAAACGCTCTGTCTTTCATTTATTAACGCACACGTCATGATTGCTTCTCATACAATTGAGAGAAGATCAAGTAGGCCTAATTAGTCGTTTTTACGCACCTCTACCACAGAGATCTGTTGGTGGGGCTGAGCGTGTTTGCGGAAGTTCGCCATTTGTGACTTTTCTAACTTATATGAGCTGAAACCATGTTTGCTTACAGACGAATTCTTTGTTCTTCATAAACTTTAAGACCATGCTCTGGGTTCGAACCTTGGACGCAGAGGTGAAAAGCAAACGGAGTAGCAATCTGTCGCTGTGCCAAGCGCATCGAAGAGTCTTATATAATATAGCTGTCTTGCTTAACTTATAAGTAATTCTTTAGCCAAAATTTATAAAAGTTAAGTAAATACATTATGCAAGCAAAGTACCATATGCAAATGCTTATACAAAATATAAATGCTTGTAAAATATAAAGTCGTGCAAAAACAGTTTTGAGACTTGTGAATAAATTCAACTTTGCTTTCGCCAAATGCAGTCGATGCAAGACTTCTCTGGACTCTGAAGGATGTTTTCAACAAACTGACACAGACACGCCCCCTGGCGAGTGTGTCTTTGTTCGCTAGGCGTCGCATGTCGCATATTGATTAGCAGCTGGCTGTAGTCAACTGAGTGTCGTACGAGCATATTCATTGCTTCATCCTGTACAGAATGTGCAATACGACAACTCCATGTAAGCACGACAGATGCATTCAAGTATTGTGTCGCACATGGCATTTATGTAGTGCAGGAGCAGCGAGTCAGTAAGTAAATTAGTTTAATCCAACGATTTTTTACATCGTCCTATGCAGGCCTAATTAACGCGTGAGACCTCAATCGAGAATGCCATATAGGCTCAACAGAAGCATATTACTGTTGAGAAATAATTAAAGCCACTACATGAAATTTGAGATATATGTGTAAGGCTTCATATTAATGCAATCCGCCGAGATAAAGAGACAGACAAGAAAAAAGCGTGTTCGTCTGCTTGTGGAACGCATGCCTTGGATCAAGTGATCGATCGAAATGACAATGAAAGTTCTTAGTTCTCATCATTTATGATGATGGTTGTTGATGGCATCGATGCTGATGATGTCTCAGGTGATGCCAAAAAGCACGCCGAAAATGAACTTGCTCAAAATAGCGAAGATTTATGTATCAGACGTGTGTACTTATGATTTCACCTGCATAGGTCAGATTAATGGTGATTCGGTTTAACCGATACCGAAACGATACCGCGATATTCAGAAAAAACGAAAACGACACCGAAGTCGGCATTCGCAAAACCGTCGCTAATACGAAAAACCACAGGTAAAAATCGAGCACATAGAAAAGTCAATACCCACAGATATTACTTTCCCTCACAAATATTTTTCTTTCACGATACAGTCCTAATACCGTTGAAAGTAATTGATGTTGGCTGATATACCTATACCGTATGTGTCACGTCATATGCGTTCCAGTCCCTACTGCAGAAATAACGTCCCATGTCTAGCAAATGGCGTAGGCTGCCACGTAGTGGAAATTGTGGCTTGAGCGGCGGGCTTTCAGACCCAATTATTTCACATCAGTGTTTCTACCACAAAATTCGCCGGACGACGAATAAACCAAAGACTATTTTGGCAAATATTGGGCATCCATATTGTACTGTATACATAGACAGTATACCCTAGTAAAGACCACACCTCATTAAGTTGCTTCATTCCTTAAGAGACGTCATATGCACAGAACTACAGACATCTTAAGAACTGATAACATATTTAGCTGAACACATAAAATACAATTTAATTTGTAAAATGCAATTTTGTTACAGTAAAAGTGCGTTGCATTTTATACAGTTGCGAGATGTAGGCCTACACTGCAAACAACAGAGTCGGACTATAAAGCATAAAGAACCCTTGAAAACAGAAAACCGATATCAATACCGCGATATTAAAAAAAATAAAAATAAAACCGAATCCAAATTATCTGTAGAAATGCTAAAGGTAATACTTAGAAACGATACCGACTTAAAAACTGATACCAACCCAGCTTCAATACCGGCTTTATATTATATATAAACGTTCGATTTCTTTCATTAAACAGATTTTGCGAGAAAAATTTATTTTCAATTTATCAATTTTTCTCTGCCTCTTTCTGGCTGTCTATGTTTCTCCATATATCTCTGTCTCTCTCTATCTCTCTCTCTCTCTGTCTATATGTGTGTGAATGTGTGTGTGTGAATATTTTCATGTATACATAATATCTTAAAACTCAAGTCGGATTTTCTTGATCTCACAGACCGCGTTGGAGAGTTACCTAACTGCTCGATATAAATGTTCAGATATGCAGAGTTTCAACAGCATTTAAACGACGATATTGAGAAATTGAGAATCAGTTAATGTGAACAAACCTCAATCGAAACTTTAACGTCCCTTATGGTGTTTGTTGTTCGATCGAGACCCAACCACTTGGAATTTTCGTCGCTAATACTGTTCGCCTCCTGCACATTTTGAGAAGTACAGTCTTGGACTGGATCTCAGATAAATATTGCATTCTGATCGAATCTATTCTAATCTAACAGCTTCTGTAGCACTGGTACTATGTAATTGCACATTTATATAGCGCCTCTTCAATAAAACTACTCAGAAATGCTCCAGATCTGACAACACAAGACCACGAACAAATAGAATGGTCTTCAATCGCTGGCAAAATAGAATAATATAATCGATATCAAAGCAAATCGATGGAAAAACAAAGTGAATCCGGTAAACTCGGCAGCCCAGACAGCCAGGTCCATTTGGCCCAAGGCTGGCCCCACGTTGTGCTATTGGTGGGAATAATTGATCAGCTAAGAGCTCAATGAGGGCCAAACGGACGTCGCTATCAGGGCTGTCTCTGTCGGTTTTCACAGAAAGGCTACCTAATGATGGTGGACCCCCTTAAACAAATACTTCTTAAATCAAGATCGAAAAGGATCAGACTCAACAGAGCGAACATACTGAGGATAATAATCATTCCAGAAATTGCATCCCTGGTCGTAACTTATACAGCGAACACAGTTTAGGCAGTAAGGCAGAGTAAGGCAGTCAGATGACATTATGGCATAACGGTTGGAAAGGTCTGACGAAAACAGTTAGGCGTACTGCTTTTGACCAGAATTGGTTTCCTTGAAACGACAAAACCAACTTTAAAATTAGTCTTATGCTGTACTTAGAGCCGATATAATGATTTGTGTGTCTATATGTATACTTATGTATGCATAAGTGTATGCATGTGTGTATTATGTATGTTTCTGTATCTGTGTGTCTATGTATGTATGTTTATATGTATGTATGTATGCATGCATGCATGTATGTATATATGCATGTTGTTGCAAGGGCACGTGTGGAAGGCAGGTGAGGTTAGGTCAGAAGGTGACACGTGCCCATGCAACATTCGGTTAGGAACACGTGCGCATGCACTTGTGTTGAAAGGAGTGTTTGAGGGAGTGTTTAAAGGAGTGGTTGTCTCGTTGGAAGAGAAGAATGTATAAAAGAGTGAGTGGAAAGTTCTTGGGAGAGATTGCCGTGAGAAAAGATTAAGGGTCAGATATTGCCGTGTTGGAGGAAGTTCGTTGAGTTGAAGTTGTTATTGCCGTTTTGGATTCGAGAATACAGAGTTTTAAACCAACGAACGTTGTATGCTGGTTCGGCCTATACCTCTACGAGCCTAATCGCTTTCCGGCATGCAACAATGTATGTATGTGTGCATGTTTCTGTATATGTGTGTCTATGTATGTATGCATGTATGCATACATGCATATATAAAATATGTATCTATGTATCTAGACACTACATAGTCGCCTTTCGAGTAACTCAGGAGCGCTGGATTTACATTATTTCTTCCTCAACGGAATTTAATTAATTATGTCTACGTTTTTCGTTCTTGAAAAATAGACATCAGTAGTCAGTCAGAACAATGCATTTTAGGTACATCTGATAAGCAGCAACACACGTTTAAGTTGGGATTTGCACAAGTCTATATAAATCCAGTGACTGACGATTACGATTTTAAAATTTCCTAAACTATTGTTTGCACATACCTCTTCCGAAAATCCGCATTGGCAAGCAAGGAAAATTCTCAAGTGTGACTGAAATAGGTACATCAATCATTAACACATACGACCAATCTGTGATCATATATGTAATATTAGGTCAACTGGTAAGCCTAAATCTATTGAGTAACATCATAATCAAAGCTCTCTGACAAAGCTGTGGTTCGCCTGATCCGTAGGAATCCAAAGTTTATTCATCTATCTACTGCATGCGCGATGAGCTACATGATGAGGTTGCCCATGCGAAGATGGATCGAGTTTAAGATCCTGATGCTGAGAACTGACTGACCGGATGTGCTCCATCCTGTTCTAGGGAGCTACGTGTTTCAGTATCATGCGTACCAGGCGGCAGATCTGTTCTGCAGCGCAAAGTGATTTGGTTGTTCCCAGTCCTGTACTTCCCCAGTCCAGTCCTGCACTTCCCCAGTCCTGCACTTTCCCAGTCCTGCACTTTCCCAGTCCTGCACTTCCCCAGTCCTGCACTTCCTCAGTCCTGTAACTCTCCAAGGCTGTCCACGGTGCAACAACGTAGCTTCTCCCTTCTGAATTTCGCAAATTCTCTGGCGTTCCACTCGTTTAACTTGCGTAAGGTCCAATTGTCTTCGATAAACAAGGATTTGTTTGCTTGTTTAGGTGTAGGCCTAGAGTATATACTGTAAGCCTACACCTACAAGTGCGCGTAAGAGTATTTGCACAGGCTTACTGAGTCTCTGAATGTCTGAAGTTAGGCATATCACTGATCTCATGCATCAAAGTCAGTTAAGATTGGGCATATGGGTCTAAAGCATGGCTCACAAGAGATCGTGCAAACATGTCTCGCACATGTTAGCCTCTCTCTGTCTCTCTCTCTGTCTCTCTCTGTCTGTCTGTCTGTCTCTCTCTCTCTCTCTCTATATATATATATATATATATATATAATGCATCTAATAGCGGATCCAGGAATGTGGAGGGGCAATCTTTGCCAAGGTACGGAGAAAAAGGTTTGGCGACCTTTTCTAGTCGTCAACGCTCTTGAGGATCGAAACTTATTTTCATGTCGCAAAAACTTCTGAAGACCTTTCCTGTCCTTGAGATTTTTGGACCAGTCACAAGGTTTAAAGTCGTCAATATTTCTTTTGACCTTTTCCAGTCATTCGCCTTTTATTTGTCGGGTTCCCTAGGGATAATTTCTTGGTTGTGACTGTTTTCCCCAGTTGCTGTTCTTTTACAATTTGCACTTCTCCCTACGTTTCGCTTTTGTTATTCTATTTCCCTCCTTTATTTCCTTTGTCAGCATTAGTATAGCCCTTTCTGAGGAAACGCCAGACAGAAACTGGTTTAGGAAAACACAGTGGAATGCTCCTAAATCAACTTAGGATGACAAGTCGGCGGGTTTTTGACCGGCGTGCTTGACTAACACTACCTGTGATAGATGATACGACAGTCGAACTCACAAAATACTATTTGTTGGAGTTACAAATTATGATCGCTGACAATAGGAATTTATGATTTTGACCGTTACAGTGCGTATAGATGTTTCAATGTCGTAGATAGAAATAAGTGTTATGGTTAAACTACAGTGAGTTAACACAATAAAGAAAATCAGAAAGACTGTGTGCTTTTCTTTGAGTGTAGGCTACGCTAGAAATCGGGCGAATCTAGAATTCGAAGTTCGATTCGCTACTTCAAGAGTCGTCGACAAGCGCCTAATTATCCCCTCAACGCTACTTAAGCTTCAGAGAACATCGGACAATCCTTTGACAACTGCCAACTGATTGTTAATTGTACCCTTGCGCTATATAAACTTGTATATAGACCAGTCTAGTCCAGTATGCCTACGTTGTCGAAAACTGTTGAGGGATTAACCTGAACTGCATACTTACAAGACAAGGTCTCCAGTCATAATAGTAGAAGATGATCTAGAACAGAGATTAAGGTTCACATACCAACATCGCTGGACACCTACAGATAACAAACCCAATGTTCGGCCTGGAATGACCTCCACCTTTTGATCCCAACAAGTTTCGATTACACTTCCTGCTTCATGCTGACGACTGGTCTATTACGCAGAAGCTGGGCTACAAGAACCAGCTGTGAGTGTAGACATAATGATGGAAATTTGAAATCAAGGCACCACGGAATGCAAACGTGCATAGGCAACAGGCAACAACATAAATTACCGCAACGCTATATACAGTGAATTTCGGTCTATATTATACTGCTCAATACCTTAAGTGGTGGATTATTTAGAAATATCATCATTATCATCATTAAATATAATAATAATAATAATAATAATATTATTATTATTATTATTATTAATACTGTTATTATTATTATTATTATTTCATTAATCATTTGAAATGCATTGTTTAGGTGCATGCCCCGATTCTTCGATTGTCGTATTAGTCTTATAAAGGATACAGAGACTTGATCTAAAGCACCGTCGCAGCAGCCGTACTCTTTGACAGAGATCATCATATTTCTTTGACTGGCGATTCGGTTGGCTGATTCGATAGCATCCGGAAAATAAACCGCGGCCTGTATGTGTACAATGCAAATGATTAATTAAACACTTCAAATAGTGAAGTGCAGTCATGTATGCTGCTACAAGAAATTCCTTGCATTATATTGCATTGAACTGTATAAATTTACCAAAAGTAACGTAAACAATGCAAATCAGATGGAAGAGGGCAGTAGCCAGTGTGAGGAGGCAGGGACACCGCTTCCGTCTCTCCCAGATTTTGAAACATGGATGCTTCACCAGCTAAAAAACCGTTAATACTTTAGGGAGATGTTAGTTGTAGATTATTTTTTCTGCATTTATTTTACCAGCAAGTGATGAAACTTATTTATGCAACACCTGAGAACGAAATCACATTATTGTTATAATGTCATTGAGCCGATGTGTTGTTGTTGTTGTTGCTAATAGGTTAAACAAACATAATTGCACATATTTTTTTTAAGCCAACAACTTTAAAGCTAACGACGACACCAGTTTTGGAGCTAATCATGGCTCAGAACCATTTGAATAAGTCATCCTTAGAATACAATTTCTGGCGTACAAAATTAATGTGAATTGTTGTAAATATATAACCAAAAGTAGCTACGTTCATGCTTTAAGTTGCTTCTAAGAAGCCTCAAAATCGCTGGCTTTTTGGGAGCCTATAGCAATCACACTATGCTGAATGGTTGTGTTGTAAATTGTTAGTTAGCACATATTATACACCAAGGTGCTATAACTCGATCGATTTAGGGCTAGTGTTCGTCGAGTGTGTTACGCGGCTGCTTATTTTAAACTTAGAGGCATGTCGAATTTTTGCTAGCACTTACGCATAAAGTGTATAGTGATGTTTTTCAAATGTACAGTAATGTGTTGAACACGGAGAGGGCATATATTGTTCTCGACGGACTTAGAAGAAAGTCCGTGTTTACCTCTCGATGACAATGGAAGTTCTCACATCTTTCTCGATGTAGTGAAAAGGCAGCCGATTGCTCATAATTTTTCGACTGGCTGAAAGTAATTTTGAGTCTTGTCCTCGACGAGCTGAGAAGAAATCTGCAGTTTTCCTTAGAACCAGCTAGGAAAGTTTCACGAAGCAGAAGTTCATACTAACGCCATGCCTTTTCTCAGCAAGACAAGCGGATCTGTGGTCTGACACAGATTGCTCGCAGCCTCGCAAGACCGACTGAAGAAGAACGGAGAACTCGGTAGACGATGATCCCTCGAAGCCCTCAAGTGCCCAAAAGAGAAAGTTTTAATTCGCAGTGACTGATTTTCTTGATTGTATGAACATTATTTGCGGTTGGTTTTGACCGTGGACATTCGGTGGTTTGGGGCTAGAATTGTTGTTATTGTTTCAATGAATTGCTAATAAAAATCTGCCTAATTCGAGTCTAACCTCTTAACACTCGCACATACACTAGATCGGTTTCTGCAACAATAATGAGAAGAGAAAAGAGATGCTGATAAAAATGAATGAAGAGCAATGCATATGGTTAGCAAGAGACGAAAAAGGACTTGAGGCATAAATTACAAAAATCTGCTATACACCAAAGTGCTATAAACTATCAAGAGAAGACAACATGGTGGGCCTACTTTATCACACCATCAGCACGCAATAAAAGTCAAATATTCTGTTATAATAGGCTTACCTGTAAAATTGATGCGTAGCGAACTAGAAAAACGATTAGAGCAAGGATTCCAGAAACTAGGCTGAATATAACGAACGTAGCTCTGATCTGGATAACGGAAAATAAAGTCAAGAAAGGCGCCACAACTGCAGGGAAGAAAAATTGCAGGAAGACGTACAGCCATAGTTTAGTGTAACACGGATGGCATCTCACATAAAACTGCTTTGTTATTGTAGTCAGAATTTCGACGTAGTCGTGAGGAGTTATCTGTAAAAGGCAATAACAGAAAAACACTCGGACACGAAAAGGATCCTTGCATGTTCAATTCAGTCGCAAATTTATGTAGCATATCTAATAAGCAGCACAATAAAGTCACCCTTTACTTGTTCATAAGGCTAAATAAGTCACAACATAGGCGAAGTTTAAATAAGTTAAAGTTAATTCCAAAACATGGATTCGACAATAGTATTAGCGACAATAGCGACAATTACGCCATTAAAATGAAAATGAACGGGAACAGAGACATTTGGGACGCTTTACTGATTCTTGTGTGTATATATTTATTTGGCTATTAATACAGCGCCTTTAAAGAATGTCGCCTTTTCACATGCTCTGGTCTTAAACTAGAAGGATTTTAAAAAATTCTTGCTTATGTTTTTCCTATGAATGTGTGATTAATCTTATGCTTTTGTGTAATGAAAGGTCATACTATGAGTTATAATGTGAAGAACTAGTCCACCTAGTACTGTACTGGGACTGCTGTGCAGGGCAGTGCTTTCCACCTAGCATGTCTTTCCTCTGAAGCTGCCTCGATCTTATCTTGGCTAGAAGGACTTTTGGCCAAAGGCGCTATATAAAGGCTGTGAATGAACGAATCGGTGGGAAAATGTACTGCGCCGTTTACTATAGGCAGATTCGACTGGATTAAGATGTTTTTCTAGATCATATTGTATTGCTCATACAAAACCTATCCGTTCGATGGAACTTAAATACATTATGTAACGATGTCATGGTCTTTGTATTGTATTGAAGTGTATATGTTTACAATTCCACGTTTTTGTAACGACCACAAAGCCTTAATTTTTCAATGAACTATAACACAGAGTGAGGTCTTTCACCACCCCTGCCCATTTGAGCGAACTCAGCTCCATTATAGATCCACGTGCATGGAATCTGTTAGCCCGAATCTCAGTAACCTGTGGGCTAGTTACAGTCAATAGGCCCACTTTACTATCTGATTATATTATCATAATCGAAAATCAAAATGTGCAAACTCGAGAATTTCTGAAAGGCTACTTAAAAGCTAAGCGCAGGGCACCATGCATCTTATGCGTCAAGTTCAGAAGGGTTGTCCAAAGAATACCTTGCGAAGCTAAAAGTCAGGTTGCCAGAAGACCAGTGAGAGAAGGAGAGAACAGACAAACTATTAGGGTGGGTTGCGTTTAGGTAAAGAGAAATGGAGAGGCTGCCGAATGGATGGATTAGAGTAAGATTTCTTGGAAAAGTGGAACTTTAGTTTTGAATGGGAAGCATGTTCAATTCAGTCGCAAATTTATGTGGCATATATAGTAAACCGATGATCTTGTGTGGAAAGAGGATGATCGAGAGTGATGTAAGAGGATGATTTTGTGTATGGTTAGAGGATGATCTTCTTGTGGTAAGAGGATGATTTTTTGTGATAAGAGGATGATATTCTTTTGTGGTAAGAGGATGATCTTTTGTGATAAGAGGATGATATTCTTTTGTGGTAAGAGGATGATCTTTTGTGATAAGAGGATGATATTCTTTTGTGGTAAGAGGATGATCTTTTGTGATGATCTTACCTGATCTTTTTCACAGAGGCAACTTAAAAACGCCAAAATTATATGGCGTATGCTTGCGTAACATAATCACCGATGTGCTTCGAGCAAAATAATTTTCAATACCTGTAGGCCGTATCGAATTAATTCATTTGGCATCTGATGCGTTGGCTCACGTTTACAGAAAAAATTTCCATGTCGAAAAGCAATCACTTCTACAATTTCCTCGGTATTAAAGAAATCTAAAAAATAGTTCCACTAATCTACAGTTTACTTAAAATACATATTTTACTGGCAAAATTTATGCAACATCTCAAATTTCCCAGTCTGCATTGCTTTGCTAAACTTTTTCAGTAATTTTTTTATAGAACTGCACAGTTTAGACGTAAGCTCCTATATGGTAAGTGTAACATATGCAACATAAGCAAAACATATGCAATATGACACATAATTACGTTACAGTGAAAATTAAACGCCGACCCCTACTACAGGTCACTTGCTTCAGTCTGTATCACATCTCTAACGATGCGATACAAATGTAAAACCTATCCAATCATCAAAACGCGTGCATTTATTTCCCTATCCTCTGCCTCGTCCAATTATTTCATAAATAATGGCTAAAATAGGCCATATGCTGGTTTATGTTAAGTCAAAGGGCCTAGTGACAGAGTGCTAATGCGTCTGCATTTCTCCTGTGAGTCCGGAATTCGAATCCTGAAGCATAGCGCAAAGTTGACTTTTTTGTTAAGTCATTAAGTAACTTGTGAGGAAATATCGTCCGGTTGTTGGATTCCTGTTGCTAAGAAGATATCTCAAACCCCAGAATTATATTGTTGATAGGGCATTGAACAGTTGAGTGTGATCTCATCGTAGATTACTTAAATGGTAATGTTTTCCGTGTTTCTGGCCTCCAAAAGAAGCTTTTAAATAATTGGCTAAGACCTTCATTTATCAGTCTCTAAAACCTTCTGTTTTAAAAACACGCAAGACTCGTTCAAAATTCAACTTACTAGGGTTGAACTGAAAAGGAGCAGTGGCCATAATTGCTGAACTTCCTACTTCCTCTTGTATCAGCAAACTGCCGATTTCTGTCGTAAAAACAACAACTTTAGTTCTTGAATGCACCGTAATGTTCTAAACAAATGTGACCGTGCATGAGAAAAAAACCCTCACAAAGTCGGAAAAGTATGTATACGAGAAACGCTCTCTGAAGGAAACTAGATATAAATGGGTCAAAATGAGTTCTTTGCAAATTTATATTCCTTGTTCTGTAATCTATCAAATTATAAGCCCTTCTACGGAGTTTTGCTGGCTAATTTTTTATTTTCAATTTTATTATGATGTCCTGTAAAGAACTTAATTTAACATGTCCCTTGGTGCCCTAATTCAAAGTCGTGTGCAGTGATTATTATACAAATGATCAAGTCATAAAAATATTCTTAACCAGTTTTATGGAGTCTTCATAGATGGCAGTCTCAGAAGTGCATAATAATGCTCCTATCAACTATCCTTATAATCACTTTTGACATATGGGCACAGTGACTTAAGTCGTGTCGAAGTCATGGTAAACTTTAACCTGCGATTTCTCAAAAGTAGTCGCAAAGAGGCCAACATCTTTAAAAATTGTAACTTTTTTACTATTTGTGATTGAAACATGCTGTATCCACTTAATTGCTCAGCAATTGCAGCCCAGTCCAGTGCAGCAACAAATCCAGTTTTGATTTTTTTCAGACTTCGTGGGGATTTTCTCAGGCACGGTCACAGATATTTAATTTAAATATCGAAGCGTACAAAGGCTGATTCTTAGATGCAGCACAATTACGTAAACTGAGTCGAAAAACAAATTCATTTCAAGACAATTCGGAAGGTTTCTGTAATTAAGAAATTACTGCTATGGCAGTGGATAGCATTGTTTTACCGATGACCTGGTATTTTGGTATTTGAAGCATAAAACCTACTATCAGAAAATTTCCTGCGTGTCGAGGATGAGTAATGGTTTCGATAGCTATGGCGCTTCGTTCGTACTTATGTTAATTAAGTTGTGTCGCGCTAAGTCAGTGAAGTGTGATGCTCTGCTAACAGTGTCCATTCGTGCAATCGATGTATGTACACTTGTACAGTAGTTGAGATGTGCTGAATAGTTGGCAGCCTGTGTCTGGGAAGAGAGCGAGAGAGATAGGGAGAAAGAGGGGGGGGAGAGCGAGAGAGTTAGGCTGCAGCTTAGCCGGTCTATTGTGTGCTTGAGATATTTTCCACTTGGTATTTGTCAGCAGTTGTTGAGCGAGTGTGACGAGATCTGATCACATCTAGGCCTGAGTCGCATTCGTTCTAAGCGCTGTTTTGACGTGAGTAAAGGAGAGAGAGAGAGAGAGAGAGCAAGAGAGAGAGAGAGAGAGAGAGACTTAACGAGAAGAACACAGAGAACAAAAAAAACAAAGAGAAGGATATTTCAAGAGATAGAGAGAAGAAATAGAAAGGAAGGAATGGCGAAGAAAAGAGATAGAAAATGGGGACAATATAAGATGAATGGAGTTGTATGAAAAAAGACTTGAATACATTTAATGAAATTACAAATTGCGTGCAAACCCAAGCAACTGGAGGAGTTCTCGCGGAGAAGGGGTGAAAAGTGGCAAGCGGAGAGAAAAATAAACTGATGAAAGAAGATGAGTTAGAAATAAAGAAGAGAAAGGAATTGAAATTGATAAAGAAGGAAAAACAAGGAGAAAGACGAGATTGAAAAACGAGGGGAATTGTTAAAGTTATAAAGAAAGAACAGATGGATGGACATGACAACATAAGGACAGAAGAATTGGAAGATGGTAGCAAGAAATCGTCATCGAAGGAGAATTGGAGAAGGAAGGAATTATTCGTCTTTAGTTATTTAAGATTATAACCTTTTTATGTGTGTGATGTATCAAAGTTTATGAGAGATTTTGAAAATAATTTGTATACTTGGAAAGAGAGACAGTAGAATCATACGGTCGAATCATACGCCTAGGCTGCATGCTGGTTTCGATAGCTCATGCGATTTGTTTCATGCTTTTGTTAGTCAAGTTGTATCGTGCTAGGTCAGTAGAATATGATGCTCTGTACAATAGTTGATGTGTTGAATAGTTAATAACCTGTATCTGGACAGAGAAAGAGAGAAAGACAGACAGACAGACACAAAGAGAGAGTTAGGCGGCGGTTTGGTGATATGTTGTTCGCTTTAAATATTTTCTACTTGGTATTTGAGTTGATTTCTTGAATAAAACTACTCAGAAAATCTACTGTACAGAGTTTATGAGCTGTAGGAGTTGTTTCCTGTGAAAAATCAAACTAGGAAGTTTGGTCATCGAAAGTAGATAAAACAGGTCAAGGTACCAACGCTCAAAAACAGAGTGGACACAGGCTCACAACGCGCTATTTTTAAAGTAGCGACCAATCGAGGATCTCCTGCAACAGTTTCAATATTAGATTTTGTCTGTCGCTGGCAATTAAGTATCATAACCTTATAATTGAACGGATTTGCTTAAGCGCGACATCACTTTATAGTTTGATGACACTAACCATCACTCCGTAGTGCATCCACAAATCGTTCCCAGAAATGTTCATTCTGCTCCTCCATGTAGGTCAGCCTTCCAATAAAGTCCGGAATCTTACAGCCGCGAAGCATAACAGGAATGAGCAGCCGCTGTCTTGTGTCCATGTCCAGTTCCATGGTTATCCGTGTTTCGTAGCTGCACCAAGGGCTTTCCAGAAATTCCGGAGACAACACAATGACCGTTCTCTTGCTGGAATGAATGCACTTTGTTATATTCTGAAACACTGGAACGCCAAGATCGAAGTCTCTGTCGGAAAAACAACACTTGAAACCATATTCAGGAGACTCCAGTCTCTGCACCATGTCAATCACCCAGTCGCGATCTTCGCGACAGTGTGAGAAGAATACATGGTAAAGTTTTCCAGGTGGTAATAGTTGATTCTGCACAGCATTTTTTCCCATTACAGCGCAAGAAGTAACCGGCCTGGGATCGTTATGAAATGAAGGTCTATTTTGGCTTCGATCTGTTGCCCGTGTGTCAGCAACTTCCTTAACAACTGTTACCCGAAAATCAAAAGGAAGATGGTGGTCGACAGCGTTTGCAGTCTGTTCATCGTTTGAGCCAATTTCTCCCATCTCTGAATCTTTCAGAGTGTTTAGTCGACACTGAGAATCGTTGTCATCTTCATCATTCATCCGAATCTCTACATTAAAGTGCTCTGGTATTGGAAGGTAGACACATGTTGTCCCATCGGGCAATTCAATCACGTCGTTAACTGTTAGACACAGTGGTTCCAAATCTGACCCAGAGTCGTCTTCCATCGTAGTTGAGTTTTACATGTAGACACAGAACAAGGCTAATGTGCCTTCTGCGAGCTAGGTCTTTCCCGATGAACTGTCGCTGGGAAATCTAAAATTATACGATGCCTGGTTTCGAATCTATTAGCGATATGCAACGGTGCGTAACTGTGTACCTTGGCTACAGGCATTAATGGATATGAATACAGGTGCGTTTAAGAAATGCTTTCTACGGTAGCCCACAAGGGCTACTTTGCTAGGTATTTAATCTGTTCGGAACTTCGTATGATCGCACTTATATCTAGTTGTCAATGAAAGTTTGGAGTCGTATGGAACAACAATACTTTACTCCGGAGGACACAGACATGACAGGGGTGTGGGGATTCTTCTACGCAGGGAGGCCTCAAGAGCATTAGTAAATTGGGGGCCAATATATGACAAAATAATAATGGCAAGGCTGTAAACAAAATTCATTAAACAACCATAGTTCAGGTGTATGCTGCGACAAGACGGCTACAGACTGGTAAAATTGAGCAATACAGTTATAAAAGCTGGAGAAAAGATTTTAGGGTTCAAAAGAGGATGTAAAGGGAATCATGGATCTTAAAAGAAACGTCGCAGGCATTAGATTAAAAGAACCTCTTAAGCAACGGGTGGAACAGTCAAGGACAAGTGAAATCGGATATCAGCGAATGACTTAGACATACAGAAAAACAGATAAAGAGGTTAAGCTGATATGCAGAAATGACGTGGCTAGATTCGTCTGAGAGAAAACAACTGAATTGGAGGAGGCAGCTATAAGGGGAGATTCCAAAAACTTTGTTTCGCATTGTGAAGGAACTTTCAGGAAACACAACAATACAGACCCTCGCAAGTAAAGATGGATGAACAGACGAGAAAGACTCACGAAGAGGAGATCAAGTGCTAAAGCGAACTCTGAGAGTATCTTGAACTGTCCGGAACCAACAATACAACTTGCAGATTTGATGCTGAAGAGGTAGTCGAGTAGTTAGAAATAGATATAAAAGCCATAAGAGAAAGAGAAATACGGAAGGCAATTAAGAGTCTGAAAAATGGAGAGGCTGCAGGAAATGATGGAATAAAAGCCGAATTGATTAAATATGGAGGGCAGACGATAACAAGACATCTGACAGAGCTGTGCAATAACATCTGGGCAGTAGGCAGAGTACCGACAGAGTGGAGAGACGGCAATATCATACCGATTCCAAAAAAGGGGAGATTTGAGAAAATGCACGACTTGGAGAGACATTACTCTGCTGTCGATATCTGGAATAATCGTGGCCACAGTCGTGCTGAATCATACGAGGATTACTGTGGGCAAAAGACTCTGATAGGAACAGCCGGGATTTTGACCAGGGCTATCCGGCTGTGAGCAAATTTTCACAATTAAACAGATAATACAAAAGACTTTAATGTGGGAGACCCCTGGAGTCTACTGATCAACTTCATTGACTTCAAGAAGCATTCGACAGTGTTCGCAGGCAGTCACTGTGAAATAAGAATAGCTATGGAATTCCAGCAAAGATAACTGCATCTCCAAAAGCTTCTGTGATGGCAGTCGGTGTACGGTGAGATTTGGAGGGAAGATGGGTGACTGGTTTCGGATCGTAACTGGAATGCGGCAGGGATTTGTTTTATCAATGAAGATTTTGCTTTAGTTGTGGATTAGGTGATGACGAGAGCGACCAAGAGAGGTGACAAGGAACTGAAATGGTGGAATGATGATAGGTTAAAAGACCTAAACTATGCGGATGGCATCAGCCGCTGGACAGTACATGGAAAGGCACGACAGATTAGCCAACCAAAGCTCGGTAGGAGGCAGCAAATGTACTGTAGGATTCAGTACCAATCTAGAAAAGACTTCTGATTATGATGATATGTAAACGGATTAAAATAGGAAAGATCATATTCAAGGAAAAAAGGTTGAGTTCGTAGGTAATATCTGCTTCCTTGGCAGCTGTGGACAGCAGTTGCGATAGGAAGGCGAAAACGTGCAGTGGAAAGGCAATTGCTGCATTTGGGAGATTCGCAAAGATTTGGAAGAAAACGGAATCAGTAGGGCCTATGAAGACCGATATTCGTCCGTATGAAGCTTTTATATAATATAATTAATATTAGGCACACTACTCTATGGAGCGGAGACCTGGCCAATGACGGTGGCAAACATGAATAGAGTGGAGGCAACAACACATCATGGAAGGTTGCGGATAATTTTGCACATTTTACGGCGTGCGATAAAATATCGAATAAAACAATAAGAGAAAGGAGAGGAGAAGAGGAAATAGAGAATGTCGTCAGAAAGCGTAGATTGGAGTGGATGCGACATGTGGTTCGTATGGACAAAGATAGAATAGCCAAGCAATTGACCGATTGGATCCCTGAGGGGAAAAGAGAAGTCCTAAAAGGAACTAGCTGGAGACCATCACAGGTGATCTGAAATGCTTGAAGATGTCGTGGGATGAGGCAGGGAGGCTGGCGATGGACAGAGCTAAGTGGAGAAGCAGACTGGCACGAGAAGGACAAAGTAAATAAGTGAACGTCAAATCCTATGATGCACTGGGATTCGTCAATTGTCGGCTGAAGGATCAAAGGGTAGACACTAACAAACGTTGGAACTTCACTTTATCTACATTTGCATAAAGAAATGGCGAGATTCATTCGTCCAACTCCAAACCTGTCTGTTTGACATGAGTGTCTAAAAGCGACTGCCCCCTGATGTGGTATCTTCTCGGGGTGTTGCTAACCTAATTAGACCCAACGCAGAGGCGAAGGCTGACTGACATCGGCCGAACTGATAGATCCTGCGGTCTTCGTATTCGTCTGCTTGGATCTGAAGCTCTGATCTGTGCAGATTCAGTTAAGGTGAAATGGCGGAAGTGAATCACAATCGGATTCCGGGGTTTTATTCTGATTTATTGACTCACTTCATTCCATTACCAGCGAATGATTTCAATGAAATTGCATTCGATGGTTGAAGTAGGCGTTTAAAAACAACGCTAAATGGAAATTTCGTCGCTTGTTGACTCCATTTTAGTCGCGCACTTTCTCAGCACAGTGGGTTACTAGTTAAGCGCTAGCCGTGCAATATAAGCTAGAATTTGCAGGTTCGAACCTCCAGTGAGGTTTATTTATTTATGTAAAGCACTTTTAGCACACGCAAAGTGCCTTTTAAGAACCGCTCATATATCCAACGCCGCCGCTGCCGTCGTCGGGTGGTGCCAGTCCCAGGCTGGTAAAGGAGGAGGGCGACGCTGTTCATCTTCGTTATGAAACAGCGTCGTTAAACAGAAACTATTTACTTACCTACTTCATATATCCATATTTAGAAACTGCGTAAAAATGCGTGGTATCCTTCTTCTGACACATTAGGCTATCGATGAAAGACAGGGTCTCCGACAGAGACGGTGTCAACTACCAACTCTCGAGAGGGTTTCGTCTGGTCGTTGATATGTGTTTGTGTGCAGTTATATCTAATTGCACTCTAAGACAACTTCTAAAACTTGATTTAAAGTAGAAATACATCACGCATCAGTCTACGATAACCTGAGTTGTAAAGTATGGTGGATTTATTGCATCTGTCCAGGTCATAACTAAAGAGGTCATAACTAGAGAGGTCATAACTATAGGGGTCATAGCTATAGGGGTCATAACTATGGAGGTCATAACTATGAAGGTCATAACTATAAAGGTTATAACTATAAAGGTCATAACTATAGAGGTCATAACTATAGGGGTCATAGCTATAGGGGTCATAACTATGGAGATCATAACTTATCCTTATAACTATGGAGGTCATAACTATGGAGGTCATAACTATAAAGTCATAACTATAAAGGTCATAACTATAAAGTCATAACTATAAAGGTCATAACTATAAAGGTCATAACTATAAAGGTCATAACTATAAAGGTCATAACTATAAAGGTCATGACTATAAAGCCCATAACTATAGAGGTAGGCTAGTTGGAAAGTGTAGTGATGAGCGATGTTTTTGGCTGAAGCTCAAGCACATGATTTCAAAGTTAGCTACAGATTAATCTTTCCTTCTTAGTATCGTGTCTTGAATTTCTAACTTAATCGTGAAACACCCTACAAACACAGGGGTTAAAAGATTGAACAGAATTCAATCGGACTTACAGTTTAAATGTTTAGTGAAACGGTCGCCGAATGATGTGAGCGTTAGCTTAATTGTAACGCGGAGTGAGCAGGTTCGAGCCTCCCTCTGAGACGGTTGCTGTGTGAAGACTTTCAGCAAGTCCCTCATCTTTCACACACAATTATTCAGCGCCATCAATTGATTCTCTGTCACTCGATAGTGGCGCTTAATAAATGAAAATATAATAATAATAATAATTATTATAATAATAATAATTGTATTATTATTATTTGCCATCAGTCCTCGGGTGCCTTGAGGTCTGCAAATGTGCTCCTGAAATAATAATAATAATAATAATAATAATAATAATAATAATAATAATAGCCATCCCAGAATACAATTTTTCATCCGGATAATTTTTCAGCTCTCTGAGGGATCATAAATACCTCGGGGCAAAAAAATAATAATAATAATAGTTGTTGCTGTTGCTGCTGTTGCCGTTGTTATTGCTGCTGCGGTTGTTATTGCTGTTGTTGTTGTTGTTGCTGCTGCTGTTGTTGTTATCGTTGTTGCTGTTGTTGTTAGACAATGTATCTAATGATGCTGATTAAAAAGTAAACGAGGTTTGCCAACCCTTACGTATTAATCAATTGATACAAGTTACTGGCTTCGAAATAGTCAGTGAACACTAAACGCCTATAACTAACTATCTGCTAATTAGTTCAGTATTATATTTAGCAGTCAAAAGATATAGCTGTATGCAAACCACTGAGGAATGAGCGCATCATATCAAAGCGCTTGGTCTTAACTCGCGGTTGCATTCGCATTAAATGACATTATTCGAGTGCTGTGCAAATGAAGTTGCCTGCACTCCTGATGATATAGCTGCACTCTTAATAGCCCTACAATAATTGGTAGATTGCTAGCCCTACAATCATTGGTAGAACGCTGTTGCTCGTTCGGTCATGGATTGCGCTCTCTTCCTGTAGGTGGCGCCTCTTACTGATGTAGGAATTTTGGAATGAGTCGCATTTTGTCGTTGTCTGATGTGTCGCCCCCTATAAACACACGATGCTTCGTCATCTCTTTAGGGAGTCGGTCGGTCGGTCGATCGGTCAGATGCGACTGCTTTGTCTCTCAAGAGCTGATGTTGAAAACGTCGCATATAGTAAACGCGAAGCAGCTGTGATCTTCTTTTATTCCTATTAATGAGAAGGGGAGAGGAGCTGTTAGGGTGGACTGTGTTTATTACACACTCAACACCGTCCGTCCGTCCGTCTTAGTGAACGGTTCCATAAAACTGACACTAGGCGTCGCCAACATAATAATAGTCTAAACCATTGTGGACACTGCTTTGTCACATCCACGGAGTCCCCATTGCATCTCGCATGCACTGATGACTCGTTCTGACTACTTTGAAGCAATATGGCCAGAGCAGGCCCATTTAGCTACTTGAACACTCAAAGTGCTACATGCCCTACGATAAACAGCTGTTGTTAGAATTTGATACGGCGTAAGGACAGCTTTTCCAGTCTCATTCTAGAATGCCATGTCTACATAAAGCCTAAATCGTATATTCTTACACCACGTGGTGCACTTTACCAGCGGATGAAGCCCTCTGTTACTGGATGCAGGACGTATTAGTCGGGCATCAAATATCTGTGGCTTCCGTTGA
Source organism: Norana najaformis (assembly GCA_964023275.1). NCBI lineage: Eukaryota > Metazoa > Annelida > Clitellata > Crassiclitellata > Hormogastridae > Norana > Norana najaformis. Next base: position 19,257,336 of record OZ029916.1, read on the forward strand.
CTACTTTATCATTGACTGAGTGTCGTTTTTCGCACCGCTTCAACCTTTCGCTTCAACTCATGTAGACCTCTGCTATGAGTCTGGTTCTTATATCTATGTACTATGCTTAATGTTATAGAAGGCTTATATGTTGGACCAATATAGAGCCTATATATATATGAGTGAGTGAACCTTATAATAACGCAGTTGATTAAAATCACGGTTGGGTCTATCTTAATCCCATCAATAACCTTCAAAATTTTAATCATTTACTTAATTCAAGTAATTAAAACATTCCGCTTTATTCTAGGGTCATCTTTAGATATTTCTATATTATACACGTCGTTATTATTATTATTATTATTATTATTATTAATATTATTATTATAAATCAAATCTATTGTTACGTCACTTCAATTATGAAACAAATCCATTTTTGCTTGAGCAACCAGATCTGCTGTGGCGTCCAGGCTGAATAAACAACAAAGCTCGAAGCCGCAATCGTTGGATCGCCGAAGAAGCGCGAATACCGAATAGACCGACGAAGCGCGCTACCGAATAGACCTAAAAGCTCGAAGCCGCAATCGTTGGATCGCCTATAAAGCGCGCTACCGAATAGACCAGAAAGCTCGAAGCCGCAATCGTTGGATCGCCGACGAGGCGCGCTACCGAATAGACCAGAAAGCTCGAAGCCGCAATCGTTGGATCGCCGACGAGGCGCGCTACCGAATAGACCAGAAAGCTCGAAGCCGCAATCGTTGGATCGCCGACGAGGCGCGCTACCGAATAGACCAGAAAGCTCGAAGCCGCAATCGTTGGATCGCCGACGAGGCGCGCTACCGAATAGACCAGAAAGCTCGAAGCCGCAATCGTTGGATCGCCTATAAAGCGCGCTACCGAATATACCAAAGGACTCGAAGCCGCAATCGTTGGATCGCCGATGAAGCGCGCTACCGAATACACCAGAAAGCTCGAAACCGAAATCGTTGGATCGCCGACGAAGCGCGCTACCGAATAGACCAGAAAGCTCGAAGCCGCAATCGTTGGATCGCCGACGAAGCGCGCTACCGAATAGACCACAAAGCTCGAAGCCGCAATCGTTGGATCGCCGATGAAGCGCGCTACCGAATACACCAGAAAGCTCGAAGCCGCAATCGTTGGATCGCCGACGAGGCGCGCTACCGAATAGACCAGAAAGCTCGAAGCCGCAATCGTTGGATCGCCGACGAAGCGCGCTACCGAATAGACCAGAAAGCTCGAAGCCGCAATCGTTGGATCGCCGACGAAGCGCGCTACCGAATAGACCAGAAAGCTCGAAGCCGCAATCGTTGGATCGCCGACGAGGCGCGCTACCGAATAGACCAGAAAGCTCGAAGCCGCAATCGTTGGATCGCCGATAAAGCGCGCTACCGAATATACCAAAGGACTCGAAGCCGCAATCGTTGGATCGCCGATGAAGCGCGCTACCGAATAGACCAGAAAGCTCGAAACCGCAATCGTTGGATCGCCGACGAAGCGCGCTACCGAATAGACCAGAAAGCTCGAAGCCGCAATCGTTGGATCGCCGACGAGGCGCGCTACCGAATAGACCAGAAAGCTCGAAGCCGCAATCGTTGGATCGCCGACGAAGCGCGCTACCGAATACACCAGAAGGCTCGAAGCCGCAATCGTTGGATCGCCGACGAAGCGCGCTACCGAATAGACCAGAAAGCTCGAAGCCGCAATCGTTGGATCGCCGACGAGGCGCGCTACCGAATAGACCTAAAAGCTCGAAACGCGCTACCGAATAGACCAGAAAGCTCGAAGCCGCAATCGTTGGATAGCCGATAAAGCGCGCTACCGAATAGACCAAAGGACTCGAAGCCGCAATCGTTGGATCGCCGACGAAGCGCGCTACCGAATACACCAGAAAGCTCGAAGCCGCAATCGTTGGATCGCCGACGAAGCGAGCTACCGAATAGACCACAAAGCTCGAAGCCGCAATCGTTGGATCGCCGACGAAGCGCGCTACCGAATAGACCACAAAGCTCGAAGCCGCAATCGTTGGATCGCCGACGAAGCGCGCTACCGAATAGACCAGAAAGCTCGAAGCCGCAATCGTTGGATCGCCGACGAGGCGCGCTACCGAATAGACCAGAAAGCTCGAAGCCGCAATCGTTGGATCGCCGACGAAGCGCGCTACCGAATAGACCAGAAAGCTCGAAGCCGCAATCGTTGGATCGCCGACGAAGCGCGCTACCGAATAGACCTAAAAGCTCGAAGCCGCAATCGTTGGATCGCCTATAAAGCGCGCTACCGAATAGACCAGAAAGCTCGAAGCCGCAATCGTTGGATCGCCGATAAAGCGCGCTACCGAATATACCAAAGGACTCGAACCCGCAATCGTTGGATCGCCGATGAAGCGCGCTACCGAATAGACCAGAAAGCTCGAAGCCGCAATCGTTGGATCGCCGATGAAGCGCGCTACCGAATAGACCAGAAAGCTCGAAGCCGCAATCGTTGGATCGCCGACGAGGCGCGCTACCGAATAGACCAGAAAGCTCGAAGCCGCAATCGTTGGATCGCCGACGAAGCGCGCTACCGAATAGACCAGAAAGCTCGAAGCCGCAATCGTTGGATCGCCGACGAAGCGCGCTACCGAATAGACCAGAAAGCTCGAAGCCGCAATCGTTGGATCGCCGACGAGGCGCGCTACCGAATAGACCAGAAAGCTCGAAGCCGCAATCGTTGGATCGCCGATAAAGCGCGCTACCGAATATACCAAAGGACTCGAAGCCGCAATCGTTGGATCGCCGATGAAGCGCGCTACCGAATAGACCAGAAAGCTCGAAACCGCAATCGTTGGATCGCCGACGAAGCGCGCTACCGAATAGACCACAAAGCTCGAAGCCGCAATCGTTGGATCGCCGACGAGGCGCGCTACCGAATAGACCAGAAAGCCCGAAGCCGCAATCGTTGGATCGCCGACGAGGCGCGCTACCGAATAGACCAGAAAGCTCGAAGCCGCAATCGTTGGATCGCCGACGAAGCGCGCTACCGAATAGACCAGAAAGCTCGAAGCCGCAATCGTTGGATCGCCGACGAGGCGCGCTACCGAATAGACCAGAAAGCTCGAAGCCGCAATCGTTGGATCGCCGATAAAGCGCGCTACCGAATATACCAAAAAACTCGAAGCCGCAATCGTTGGATCGCCGATGAAGCGCGCTACCGAATAGACCAGAAAGCTCGAAACCGCAATCGTTGGATCGCCGACGAAGCGCGCTACCGAATAGACCAGAAAGCTCGAAGCCGCAATCGTTGGATCGCCGACGAAGCGCGCTACCGAATAGACCACAAAGCTCGAAGCCGCAATCGTTGGATCGCCGATGAAGCGCGCTACCGAATACACCAGAAGGCTCGAAGCCGCAATCGTTGGATCGCCGACGAAGCGCGCTACCGAATACACCAGAAAGCTCGAAGCCGCAATCGTTGGATCGCCGACGAGGCGCGCTACCGAATAGACCAGAAAGCTCGAAGCCGCAATCGTTGGATCGCCGACGAAGCGCGCTACCGAATAGACCACAAAGCTCGAAGCCGCAATCGTTGGATCGCCGACGAAGCGCGCTACCGAATAGACCACAAAGCTCGAAGCCGCAATCGTTGGATCGCCGACGAGGCGCGCTACCGAATAGACCAGAAAGCTGGAAGCCGCAATCGTTGGATCGCCGATGAAGCGCGCTACCGAATAGACCAGAAAGCTCGAAGCCGCAATCGTTGGGTCGCCAATAAAGCGCGCTACCGAATAGACCAAAGGACTCGAAGCCGCAATCGTTGGATCGCCGATGAAGCGCGCTACCGAATAGACCAGAAAGCTCGAACCCGCAATCGTTGGATCGCCGACGAAGCGCGCTACCGAATAGACCAGAAAGCTCGAAGCCGCAATCGTTGGATCGCCGACGAAGCGCGCTACCGAATAGACCACAAAGCTCGAAGCCGCAATCGTTGGATCGCCGATGAAGCGCGCTACCGAATACACCAGAAGGCTCGAAGCCGCAATCGTTGGATCGCCGACGAAGCGCGCTACCGAATAGACCAGAAAGCTCGAAGCCGCAATCGTTGGATCGCCGACGAGGCGCGCTACCGAATAGACCAGAAAGCTCGAAGCCGCAATCGTTGGATCGCCGACGAGGCGCGCTACCGAATAGACCACAAAGCTCGAAGCCGCAATCGTTGGATCGCCGATGAAGCGCGCTACCGAATACACCAGAAGGCTCGAAGCCGCAATCGTTGGATCGCCGACGAAGCGCGCTACCGAATAGACCACAAAGCTCGAAGCCGCAATCGTTGGATCGCCGATGAAGCGCGCTACCGAATACACCAGAAGGCTCGAAGCCGCAATCGTTGGATCGCCGACGAGGCGCGCTACCGAATAGACCAGAAAGCTCGAAGCCGCAATCGTTGGATCGCCGACGAGGCGCGCTACCGAATAGACCAGAAAGCTCGAAGCCGCAATCGTTGGATCGCCGACGAAGCGCGCTACCGAATAGACCACAAAGCTCGAAGCCGCAATCGTTGGATCGCCGACGAAGCGCGCTACCGAATAGACCAGAAAGCTCGAAGCCGCAATCGTTGGATCGCCGACGAAGCGCGCTACCGAATAGACCAGAAAGCTCGAAGCCGCAATCGTTGGATCGCCGACGAGGCGCGCTACCGAATAGACCAGAAAGCTGGAAGCCGCAATCGTTGGATCGCCGATGAAGCGCGCTACCGAATAGACCAGAAAGCTCGAAGCCGCAATCGTTGGGTCGCCAATAAAGCGCGCTACCGAATAGACCAAAGGACTCGAAGCCGCAATCGTTGGATCGCCGATGAAGCGCGCTACCGAATAGACCAGAAAGCTCGAACCCGCAATCGTTGGATCGCCGACGAAGCGCGCTACCGAATAGACCAGAAAGCTCGAAGCCGCAATCGTTGGATCGCCGACGAAGCGCGCTACCGAATAGACCACAAAGCTCGAAGCCGCAATCGTTGGATCGCCGATGAAGCGCGCTACCGAATACACCAGAAGGCTCGAAGCCGCAATCGTTGGATCGCCGACGAAGCGCGCTACCGAATAGACCAGAAAGCTCGAAGCCGCAATCGTTGGATCGCCGACGAGGCGCGCTACCGAATAGACCAGAAAGCTCGAAGCCGCAATCGTTGGATCGCCGACGAGGCGCGCTACCGAATAGACCTAAAAGCTCGAAACTGCAATCGTTGGATCGCCGACAAAGCGCGCTACCGAATAGACCAGAAAGCTCGAAGCCGCAATTCTTGGATCGCCGACAAGGCGCGCTACCGAATAGACCAGAAAGCTCGAAGCCGCAATCGTTGGATCGCCGATAAAGCGCGCTACCGAATAGACCAAAGGACTCGAAGCCGCAATCGTTGGATCGGCGATGAAGCGCGCTACCGAATAGACCAGAAAGCTCGAAGCCGCAATCGTTGGATCGCCGACGATGCGCGCTACCGAATAGACCAGAAAGCTCGAAGCCGCAATCGTTGGATCGCCGACGAAGCGCGCTACCGAATAGACCACAAAGCTCGAAGCCGCAATCGTTGGATCGCCGACGAAGCGCGCTACCGAATAGACTAGAAAGCTCGAACCCGCAATCGTTGGGTCGCCGAAGAAGCGCGCTACCGAATAGACCACAAAGCTCGAAGCCGCAATCGTTGGATCGCCGACGAAGCGCGCTACCGAATAGACCACAAAGCTCGAAGCCGCAATCGTTGGATCGCCGACGATGCGCGCTACCGAATAGACCAGAAAGCTCGTAGTCGCAATCGTTGGATCGTCGACGAAGCGCGCTACCGAATAGACCAGAAAGCTCGAAGCCGCAATCGTTGGATCGCCGACGAAGCGCGCTACCGAATAGACCAGAAAGCTCGAAGCCGCAATCGTTGGATCGCCGACGAAGCGCGCTACCGAATAGACCAGAAAGCTCGAAGCCGCAATCGTTGGATCGCCGACGAAGCGCGCTACCGAATAGACCAGAAAGCTCGAAGCCGCAATCGTTGGGTCGCCGATAAAGCGCGCTACCGAATAGACCAAAGGACTCGAAGCCGCAATCGTTGGATCGCCGATGAAGCGCGCTACCGAATAGACCAGAAAGCTCGAAGCCGCAATCGTTGGATCGCCGACGAAGCGCGCTACCGAATAGACCAGAAAGCTCGAAGCCGCAATCGTTGGATCGCCGACGAAGCGCGCTACCGAATAGACCACAAAGCTCGAAGCCGCAATCGTTGGATCGCCGATGAAGCGCGCTGCCGAATACACCAGAAGGCTCGAAGCCGCAATCGTTGGATCGCCGACGAAGCGCGCTACCGAATAGACCAGAAAGCTCGAAGCCGCAATCGTTGGATCGCCGACGAGGCGCGCTACCGAATAGACCAGAAAGCTCGAAGCCGCAATCGTTGGATCGCCGACGAGGCGCGCTACCGAATAGACCTAAAAGCTCGAAACTGCAATCGTTGGATCGCCGACAAAGCGCGCTACCGAATAGACCAGAAAGCTCGAAGCCGCAATTCTTGGATCGCCGACAAGGCGCGCTACCGAATAGACCAGAAACCTCGAAGCCGCAATCGTTGGATAGCCGATAAAGCGCGCTACCGAATAGACCAAAGGACTCGAAGCCGCAATCGTTGGATCGCCGACGAAGCGCGCTACCGAATACACCAGAAAGCTCGAAGCCGCAATCGTTGGATCGCCGACGAGGCGCGCTACCGAATAGACCAGAAAGCTCGAAGCCGCAATCGTTGGATCGCCGATGAAGCGCGCTACCGAATAGACCAGAAAGCTCGAAGCCGCAATCGTTGGGTCGCCGATAAAGCGCGCTACCGAATAGACCAAAGGACTCGAAGCCGCAATCGTTGGATCGCCGATGAAGCGCGCTACCGAATACACCAGAAAGCTCGAACCCGCAATCGTTGGATCGCCGACGAAGCGCGCTACCGAATAGACCAGAAAGCTCGAAGCCGCAATCGTTGGATCGCCGACGAAGCGCGCTACCGAATAGACCACAAAGCTCGAAGCCGCAATCGTTGGATCGCCGATGAAGCGCGCTACGGAATAGACCACAAAGCTCGAAGCCGCAATCGTTGGATCGCCGACGAAGCGCGCTACCGAATAGACCACAAAGCTCGAAGCCGCAATCGTTGGATCGCCGACGAGGCGCGCTACCGAATAGACCAGAAAGCTGGAAGCCGCAATCGTTGGATCGCCGATAAAGCGCGCTTCCGAATATACCAAAGGACTCGAACCCGCAATCGTTGGATCGCCGATGAAGCGCGCTACCGAATAGACCAGAAAGATCGAAGCCGCAATCGTTGGATCTCCGACGAAGCGCGCTACCGAATACACCAGAAAGCTCGAAGCCGCAATCGTTGGATCGCCCATAAAGCGCGCTACCGAATATACCAAAGGACTCGAACCCGCAATCGTTGGATCGCCGATGAAGCGCGCTACCGAATACACCAGAAAGCTCGAAGCCGCAATCGTTGGATCGCCGACGAAGCGCGCTACCGAATAGACCAGAAAGCTCGAAGCCGCAATCGTTGGATCGCCGACGAAGCGCGCTACCGAATAGACCAGAAAGCTCGAAGCCGCAATCGTTGGATCGCCGATAAAGCGCGCTACCGAATAGACCAAAGGACTCGAAGCCGCAATCGTTGGATCGGCGATGAAGCGCGCTACCGAATAGACCAGAAAGCTCGAACCCGCAATCGTTGGATCGCCGACGAAGCGCGCTACCGAATAGACCAGAAAGCTCGAAGCCGCAATCGTTGGATCGCCGACGAGGCGCGCTACCGAATAGACCAGAAAGCTCGAAGCCGCAATCGTTGGATCGCCGACGAAGCGCGCTACCGAATAGACCAGAAAGCTCGAAGCCGCAATCGTTGGATCGCCGACGAAGCGCGCTACCGAATAGACCACAAAGCTCGAAGCCGCAATCGTTGGATCGCCGACGAAGCGCGCTACCGAATAGACTAGAAAGCTCGAACCCGCAATCGTTGGGTCGCCGAAGAAGCGCGCTACCGAATAGACCACAAAGCTCGAAGCCGCAATCGTTGGATCGCCGACGAAGCGCGCTACCGAATAGACCAGAAAGCTCGAAGCCGCAATCGTTGGATCGCCGACGAGGCGCGCTACCGAATAGACCAGAAAGCTCGAAGCCGCAATCGTTGGATCGTCGACGAAGCGCGCTACCGAATAGACCAGAAAGCTCGAAGCCGCAATCGTTGGATCGCCGACGAAGCGCGCTACCGAATAGACCAGAAAGCTCGAAGCCGCAATCGTTGGATCGCCGACGAAGCGCGCTACCGAATAGACCACAAAGCTCGAAGCCGCAATCGTTGGATCGCCAATAAAGCGCGCTACCGAATAGACCAGAAAGCTCGAAGCCGCAATCGTTGGATCGCCGACGAAGCGCGCTACCGAATAGACCAAAGGACTCGAAGCCGCAATCGTTGGATCGCCTATAAAGCGCGCTACCGAATAGACCAGAAAGCTCGAAGCCGCAATCGTTGGATCGCCGATAAAGCGCGCTACCGAATATACCAAAGGACTCGAACCCGCAATCGTTGGATCGCCGATGAAGCGCGCTACCGAATAGACCAGAAAGCTCGAAGCCGCAATCGTTGGATCGCCGACGAAGCGCGCTACCGAATAGACCAGAAAGCTCGAAGCCGCAATCGTTGGATCGCCGATGAAGCGCGCTACCGAATAGACCAGAAAGCTCGAAGCCGCAATCGTTGGATCGCCGATGAAGCGCGCTACCGAATAGACCAGAAAGCTCGAAACCGCAATCGTTGGATCGCCGACGAAGCGCGCTACCGAATAGACCAGAAAGCTCGAAGCCGCAATCGTTGGATCGCCGACGGAGCGCGCTACCGAATAGACCTAAAAGCTCGAACCCGCAATCGTTGGATCGCAGACGAGGCGCGCTACCGAATAGACCTAAAAGCTCGAAGCCGCAATCGTTGGATCGCCGACGAAGGGCGCTACCGAATAGACCACAAAGCTCGAAGCCGCAATCGTTGGATCGCCGACGAAGCGCGCTACCGAATAGACCAGAAAGCTCGAAGCCGCAATCTTTGGGTCGCCGACGAAGCGCTCTACCGTACTGACCAAAGGCTCAGATCAGCATTCGAACGATTGGACCACAGGCTTGGACCCGCAATGGGATAGACCGTGTTTTACTTGTACCATATTGAACGCAGCACGTGGTACTTTTTGGGAAGCGCCATCATTTGCTGACAAATAACGCAGTTAATTTATCTCTTACCTCCGTGAAAATGTTTAAATTATGCTATTTCTGTTAGAAAATTCTTTTTCTCCCTCAAGTTTTCTTTTCTTACACTCTGAAGTCATTTTGGGGTTTATTATTGCCCGAATGAATCGCGCTTCCGATCAAGATGGCGGTCGCCGGAATGACCATCGAGCTGTATCATTAGAAAAATTTAGTAAGTAAGATAAACGTCGCACTTTATTATTAGAAGAAAAAAGTACCAATTTTCATTGACAGATATTTCAGAAATTCCGATGACCATCGCAGAACCCATAATATGCCTTCTCGGGCAGCGTGTTTTAGACCACTGCTCTATGGGTACAATTTTTAAAAATTATTTTATCAGCAGTAATCTAACAAAAGTCGTACCATAAGTGGAGGCGCCAACGGCACTACAATTAAAGAATATTTAGTTTACTTGAAACCACCATTATGTCGGCACGTGGTGTAAAGCAAATCGCGATTTTGTGACTTTCAACTTATCAAAACAGTTCTGGAATAATAAGCTTCTTGAAATCGCCATAAAACGACATCTTTGTTGACCTAATCGTTATTTCTTGCTATTCTTCTGAGTTTAATAATACATGCGATTTCCGGCCCTGCATAGATTTTTCACGTGACTATGTATTTCATAATGGCGGACACGTTTTGTAGCGCTAATCTTGATATTAATACGGCTGTGTACAGTGGGCCTATGCTTGTTCGATCGTAGAATATAAAAATTCCGCCAAAATGAAATGGATTACAGTTTCCTTGATGCGTCAAAATGGGTGAAATATTCTTGTACAGTAGTACACCTTTATAATAAGAATGAGAGAGAGAGAGAGAGACAGACAGACAGACAGACAGACAGACAGACAGACAGACAGACAGACAGACAGACAGACAGACAGACAGAGACAGACAGACAGACAGACACAGAGACAGACACAGAGAGACAGAGACAGACAGAGAGACAGAGACAGACAGAGACAGAGAGACAGACAGAGACAGAGACAGAGACAGAGACAGAGAGAGAAAGTGGATATTACTGATATTTCTTATAGGTGATTCCCTTCAGACAGATATCACAGAGGGAAGAATTGAGTGAAAGAAATGAAGAAACAAATGCCTAGCCAAATGCTGCTAGACTGGATGATGATAGATGATGGTAAATCTCTGAAACGGTACGCCGAAGGAGGAGGCCCAACAATGAAATCAGGATTGGCGCAATGATGTTCGAACCTGCCCTGATGCGGAGAACTTGAAGAAGACCTAAAACAAAAGTCATCTTTAAAATTGCTTTCTAATGGTTTTTAAACTTGTTGGTAGCTCGTCTAAACTTAATTCTAAGGTCTCCTAATGTGAAAACGGGTCTGTGATGTTCCTATTTTGACTAATTTAGAATATTCTGGTATAGCCTTAGCGGCTGGCTTTGTGGAAAGAAACTGGGGAAAAGATTTTATGGGGAAATGCACATTTTTTGCTTTAGCGACTGTATGGCCTCGACCCTGCTCATTTTTCAATGAATTTATCTGATAAAATCTTTCACCACCGCTGCCCGTTTTAATGGGCCCCACGCTAAGCCTACGAACCGTACTTGCCTGAGATTAAAATCTCTGAAATAATCTCTCACCTTTAGCTCGTGATATTTGACATAAATAACGTGGCACGACTTGACTCAATATGTTGTTGACATTAATAACTTCATTTTATAATTTAACCTTAATAGCAAATATACGAAGTCGCTTTTAATTAGCAAAGTCTATTACAATACGAAAAGGTAATTATCCTCTATAGATAATTTTGTGAATTAATATTCCAACAACAGCCCAAACGCCGAACTGGATAGGGCAAAGCATGGCCTGTTTAATTCTTTATGCGACAACGCAAGTTACCATTTCTTTGTTCCAAGATATAGTATTTCCGCCGAATTGTAAATTATTGAAGCTATCTGTGATTCCCGAAGCATGTAATCAGCTATAAACAGATGATAATTTCAGGATTCTAAACCAATGTTCAAACATTGTAGAAGATAAACTAGTCTGTCGTACTATTTTTATGTGATTCTGACGACTGTTGTTGACAGGCTTCTAATTATGGAAGGAATTACAAGAACAGTCTACTTAATATTCATAATTATGAGATGAAGATTTTGCGATTGGTCGACACGACTTAATGAGGTCTTTCATTCACGATTGGCCAATGGAGGGCTCTGTGGGACTGAAGGATCTTTCGTCTGTAGTAGAAACTTCATACAGCAATTTGCAGGTTGTGTTGTTTAACAGCCAACTGCCAAATTCACATGAGCGTCGAACCTGAGTCCCATTGTAAAGAGACAATTCAGACATAATCAAATGCAATATTAACCTGGCGCTGATTCGTTTCTTGAGTTCTGTCGAGTTTAAGAAGTCGACGATTACTATTAGAGGCGCTAAATAAATTGCTTAATATGGCTGTCGGTCGCAAGAAGGCCAAAGCCTTTTGGGATATCACTTCCGTCGTACAGCACGAGCGGAAGTGCCGCCGACTTTTATCAGTAACGACTCTTGCTTTGAAAGGACAGAGGAACCCCCAGCAAAACAGAGACAATTGCATCTCGTCGCATTCGTTTTAGGATTATGATTAATCTTAGGATAAGGACTTTGATTACGGTCGTTGTTTCAGTCGTTGTTATTATTACTATTACTATTATTATTATTTTTTATGCCCCGAGGTATTTATGATCCCTCAGGGAGCTGAAAAATTATCCGGATGAAAATAATATTAGTTTATAATAATAATAATAATAATAATAATAATAATAATAATAATAATAATAATAATAATAATATTATTATTATTATTATTATTATTATTATTATTATTATTATTATTATTATGATCAAGCCAAGATTAAAGCCAAGATTAAAGAAAAGGAGAGAACCTGGAACTGGTCGTCGAGACCCAGCCGACGGGCCCCAACCGATCCTCTGGGTCAAGGAGCCACACCGCCTGTCGAAGGTCAGCCGGCGGGTCGAGGTTGAGGAGACGTCGACGCTCGGGTCAGTGAAGCCCACGACGCAGGTGCTGGATGTTCGTCCGATCCACACCGGAAGTTCTTGCGCCCCATCGAAGAAACGCCCACAGAACGCTCTACACTTACGCGACCGCTAACTCAGGGTTGCTTCTTCACCACGGCGCTTACAGACAAGAGCACGAGATTCGAAGGTGCAGCTAGTCGACCTGTTTCCAGTGTGCCAGCCTGGACGCCACAGCAGCTCTACTTGCTCCAGCAACAATAGATTTGTTTCATAATCGAAGATAATAAACATAATAATAATAATAATGATAAATAATAATAATAATAATGACGATGATGATAATAACAATAATAATAATAATGATAAATAATAATAATAATGATGATGATAATAATAATTATTATTATTATTATTATTGTTATTATCGGCGCATTGGAAGTTACTAATTATTATTATTGTTATTATATCATTGTAACATTCGTTTTAACATCTGTAAATTGAATTATTATTATGATTATGATTATTATTATTATTATTATTATTATTATTATTATTGTTGTTGCTGTTATTATTATTATTATTACTATTTCTATTATTATTACTATTATTATTGTTGTTATTGTTGTTATTATTATTATTATTTTATATTATTATTATTTTATATTATTATTATTTTATATTATTATTTTATATTATTATTATTATTATTATTATTATTATTATTATTATTATTATTATTATTATTATTATTATGTCCATAGGACCTTACAGTCTAGAGCCCTAGACGGTTAAGGGTTCGCTCAACATGACCATATGACAGAACATCGATGGCGCAAAGCAACTGTGAAGGACTCGTTCAAAGTCCCTACACAGAAAGCGTCTGAGAGGAGGCTCGAATCCGTACTCTACTCAGTACAAGCCGAACTCTCTAACCAGCCGGATACCGTGCCCTTATACCTTATATCTAGATGACTGATGGCATATTAGACTTAATCTCTTTGAAGTGGAATTCACTTTATAAACCTTACAAAAAGAACAAATGTTCTGTCACTCGTGTGTACTGTTATATTTAAGGTCAGTCGATGCATGCAGACACACTAGATCTTTTCTATAAAAGCTGCATGGTGTCGATGGATTGCATCTAATAAATGCGCGATTAGCATATTTACTGGGTCACTCTTGCAGGAGTCAGAGGTTGCTTAAGATAGATGCGCGATTATCTCAGTCGATGCGTCGACTGACTCAGCAGCTCGGCCATGTTTTATTCATTCGAGTAGGACTGCATGGAGATGCAGTTTCTGCTGCAAATGTTGTTTCGAAGATAAAAACGAGATGCTCAATATTCAGTCTTCGGTTCTAATGTTCGGCTTATTGCTTGTTGATGCGGCGGCTTTCGATAATTCTGCACAAACTGCTTCTCTCCCACGAACTAAAGCGACTTAATCGACACTTGACGGTCGCCCCAACGCACAGCAGGCGCCTTTACACTTCGCATTTGCCTGCGCAAACACAGGCGTATAATTTGTCTAAAATTTCCCTGTAACACAACACAGTTACAGTCGGACACTGTTGCAATAATTTGGTCTCGCTATAAACCACACACAGTATTTTCAGAGCGTATTAGGCCTGTGTCTGCAGAGTGGCCAACCTGGCGTCTGTGGTCAACAGACAATGAAAAGAGCACTTAGTCCCGCTGCGTAACGAAAGAGGGAAAGTTGAGAATGGCACAGGGAGCACTAGGCTGGAAACTGGGACGCAAGATGCATTGTCGCAGCGTCCCGTGGGCAGCTGAAGCGGCTTCAACTACGGCCGCCGCCGCCGCTGCTGCTGCTGCTGCTGCTGTTGCGAGGAATGTTGCATCTCTAAGTCCACAGTCTCGCGCATCGAAATGAATGCCACAGTGTCTCCTCATTGAGGGGCGCTCACAAAAGCGCCTCTGCGAACGCGGCAAACGGCGCTACATAAAGCTGCGCAGATTTCGAGGCTTCAGACTTAACGCCAGAACCTGGTGAGTGAAGACATCGTCGCCAAGGCATCTCTTCATAAGCTCTTCACTGCAGTATCTTTCTCTTCAGCTACAGACAGGAATCTATCAAGGCACCTGTCGCGGAGGGATTGTGGCATTAATCACTTCATCTGACGTGGGGCTTCTCTCAAGGCATCTGTACGTGGGCATTTACTCGAAATTTCCTCGTGTGGACCTCGCATTTAGAAAGCAACTCGAAAGCTGCAGAGAACAGAGAAACAAGCGAAGCGAAAGAAAGAAACAGGTCATCTCCTAGATACAAAGCAGCGAATCAAAGACGTTACACAGAAACCTAACGCCTATCTAGCTGAGCAACACATGGTGAGCAATGCTAATTTATAACTAGTAACTTATTTATAATAATTAGTAATTACTAATCAAAATCATCTTTGACTGTATCAAAACGTGAAAACGAATCAGATAAGGCTGCTGATTAAATGCAGTAATTTCTCAGGATCTTAAATTAGGAACATTTTAATCATGACATGAAAATAAGTCGTATATAGGCCCTACTTTTTCTACTATTATTCTATTATCATTTTAGTTTCACGACAATTACAGCCTGGCAGCCGCTTAATATATATATATATTCAGAGCCTGTATATATATATATATATTCAGAGCCTATTTATATTAAACTTTGCTCAGCATTGATTATGCATCCAATGCACTAGCTTTAACTTGCTTATACTAAACACTAATATAAAACCAAATTTTTATTTTAAAGCTGTTATCGATTTTTTATTGAATTTGTTAAATTCAGTTGCTTAAATCCTGAGTGATAATGTCTACCTCGAAAAAATATAGTAATACTAATTATATTATATTAAAATATAATATAAATAGTAAAAATTATAAAAAAATAGTATATTATAATAAAAATATAATACTAATATATTTTAGAGGCATAGTATTAATAATAATAATAATAACAGTAATAATAATTATTATTATTATTCCTACTACTAGTAGTACTACTACTACGACGACGACGACTGCAACTATTGACGTTGACGACGATAAAGGTGATAAATTAATTATTTAGAAAGAGTGGGAGACTATTCGCAATTATTCCTCTTTGACGCTTGTCAAATCAGACATTGAACAGCTGTTGGTGCTTCCCGTATAAGTGCTGCGCATTGAAGTGCAGTTGCCAAATCTCTTTCACTCCTACACTCGTGCACCACGTTGTTCGTCTGCACTTACTGGCTTTCTAGTGCTATATTATCCGCCGACGCAATCGCTGAAATATAGGCGTACACACAGCGCGTCATCTCCAAAGCGTGCATAATAGCGCTGCATGAATGCGAGACTGTTACAGCTGTTGCTTGATCAATTGCTTTTTCCGGTTCTTCCGGGTGAGTCACAATGCACTGAGGTAATTGCCATTGGCTCATTGATATAGCCTCAGGAAAACATAAATGAATGAATGGACGGACGAACGTATGAGCGAACGAGTGAGCGAATGAACGAACGAATGAGTGCTTTAGAGTTATTCTTAGAGTGATGTTCGCGAATGATACCCACCTTTAAAGCTTTTTCAAAAGCTCCTAAATCTTGTCAAAATCTAGGCCTACTGTTCCCGTGATGCTCAATTGCACATGGTAGCTAATAAACTATCAAGACCATCAGAGCATAGAACTTCAACGGCTGAAATCATCGATGTATATTAAACACAGTAGGTTGGAGAGGAGGAAGAGAAGGAGGAGGAGGAGGAAGATGAGGAGGAAGAGGAGGAAAAGGAGAAGGAGAAGGAGACAAGGAAGGAGAAAAGGAAGAAAGAAAGAAAGAAAGAGAAGCAGCAGTAGCAAAAGAACAAGAAAAGCAACAACTAGGCATACAAGAATTATGATGATGGTGTTAATGATGACGATAAGCTAGACGACGACTATGACGATGATAATAATGCTGCTGCTGATGATGATGATGAAGGAGGAGGAGGAGGAGGAGGAGGAGGAGGAGGAGGAGGAGGAGGAGGAGGAGGAGGAGGAGGAGGAGGAGGAGGAGGAGGAGGAGGAAAGCATTATTATTGTGCCAATCTATTAAATAGGTGATGATGATGACGAAGTCTCTAAAGTTGCTGTTGTTGGTCACGTGGTGGGCAATCGTTCTGGAGTTGATCACGACCTTCGTCGATGGAGGTCCCCTGGTGGTCAAGACGAGGACGTACAGCTACAACGTCCATCGACCGGACAAGTGTGAACTGGACGATGACCGCTTCGCAAACTGCTACCTGTGTGGCAAGCTGACCGACGAAAGGGAGATCTATTACGGATGTTGTGCCGAACTAGACCAATTCCTAGTCTTCTGCGATCGCCTGCTCCTCTAGAAGGCATCGCTGCTGCTGCTGCAGCAGATGAATAGGAAGCATCTTAGATCGCCTAATGGCGTGTGCCCAGCGTAGCCATGAACACACCCTGTCATCTCTTCCATGTCTCCATTACATTGTTGTTCACTGTATTCCCCGCATACTCTGACAAACTGACCATTTATTGTGCGCAGTAATTGTAGTGTACAGTAAGACATTTTTCTCTAACATAAAAGCTCCATTAATGTCTGAATGGATCTGTAGGCTACAGTTTATGTCCATTAATAAACACCGGAGCATTTTGTTAATGAGCGCCAGCCATACTAGTGCCTGGCATTAACAATTAAGCGAACATTAAATACATTGAATTAGCGCTGAACGTAAGCCCAATCCTGTGCAAATTAGCATCTCCCTCATTTGAACTGCAAAGCGAGCCTAAATTGAACGGTTTACGTCTCATAGACTAACGATAAGTTTTGTGTGGCTAAACAGCTGCAAAAATGTACTTAGGCTATATTATATCATAAAAAATGTGGACTATTACCAATACGAGCATACTCTAGTCTACAAGCAGTATTCCGGTTTTTTCCCAGTAAACCTTTGCTTGTAAGCCAAAGGTTCATCGATCCTTAGGTTGCCGTTTTTGAAGGCCCATCTATGGAAGGCCCATTATCTACTTGAGAAAAAGAATGCCATTTGGTGTTTCATAAAAGAAAACTTAAAAACATCCTTAGACCCCACGCTTTGCAACGCATTTGTACTCAACCGATTACACGCTCCTACACAACGCAAATAACTTTAAAAGAAAAGGCTGTTTACCATTTCATGCTTTTTCTGTTTATTCCTATGTGTCATTCCTCCAGATGATCGTAAGTAACTATGAGAGTCAAGTTACCTTTCATGGATGGACTGATGGATGGTTGGATGGATGGATGGATGGATGGATGGATGGATGGATGGAAGGATGGATGGAAGGACGGACGGACGGACGCCAGAGACAGGCAGACGGGACACGGTAGCCGATTAGTTAGAGCGATCGGCTTGTAACGCGGAGAGTACGGGTTCGAGCGTACCCTGAGACGATTACTGTGTAGGGACCTTGAGTAAGTTCTTCACTCACAATTGCTCAGCTTATTAAATGTCATCCAAGCCTGTAATATCTTCTAAAACAGCTGACAGTAGTTGTAGAGAAGGAGCAAAAGTGGAACTGTCAAAAGAAGTCAGAAGCTGACTGTTGTCAGCGATTCAGTGAACGGGGCAGCCAGCGTACACTGAGCGACGTAGTGTAAAAGGTGAAATGAAGAGCATCAACTACCGAACCCCTTGCCACGCCACAGCCCAAAAGAGCGGGTGTTGAGGTAAATTCCTTAACGTAGGCAGATTGAGTGCGAAGACGCAAGTGATAAGCAGACCAGCTGAGAGCAACGTCCGAGAGGCCAAACCAGACCTCAAGGCGGCCACGATCAACGATTAAATTATAAACGACATCAAATTGCTCCACCATTTTTCTAAATGCATTAATATCACTTGCCATCGGGGCACTGCTCCTGGACCCCGCCTCCTCTATAACCCAACCTGGCTTCCCCTTCCAATCACAGAATCGTGCCAACGCCTTTGAATAGGCCCTGTGTCAATGCTCTTGCACTGAATTTGGCTTTCTGTAAAGTCGGAGCTTATGCCTGTTCAAAAGCATAGCATTACACCAAATTTTATCTGTGAAATGTCATTTAATTGCGATGATGGAGCAAAACCCATATCTTATCATCCCGGAAATGCAATCATTCATTTACATAATGATGCTTGTACCTTTATAATTTAGTAGGATGATTCATTTGATGTCTAAACGTCGTAAGTAAACATAAAATGAGGGTAAACACAACCGAGATAAAGACAGGCCCGCGCCAGAGTATTTGGCACCCTAGGTGAACCTGTCGCACTTACCAACGGTAAGTGCGAAAACTAATTAATATTAAAGTAAGTTAATATAACCTTCACAGAGGAATGCAGCCATTTCTTATTTTCGTATAATTCATTTATTAATAAATGGTGGCAAAACGGCGGCAATGTTTAAAAAAATTTTCTTTATGTAGCTTTCCTACCGCCTCCCTCCAAGAAATGTGCCGCCCTAGGCGGCCGCCTAGTGGTTAAACCGGCCCTGGATAAAGATATTCCGTTGTATTCATGAAACAGGCTCAATCGAGCTTCGTATCCTGCAGTGTTGGATCGCTGTGGAAAAGCCACCCATGATAAACGTTTCTGATTAGAATGTCGAATAGAGATTGCAGCAGAAAGGAGTCAGACATTCAGACAAGTCAGGATCTCAGGCGCAAAAACTCAAATCTCCGACGTTAAGACAAAATGAGAAAATAAGGACTCACAGCAGCATAACGTATGTACATGTAATCCTAATATGTATAAAGTACGTAGTTCTAATGTGTATAACACATGCAGTCCTAATATGTAGCCCTAATATGCATAACGTATGTAATCTTAATATGCATATCGTGTGTAGTCCTAATATGTATAGGCCTACATTATTTTACATTTCACTGAAGCATTCTTTCAACCGTGGCACTGGATTAGGTTTCTTGATGTTCACGGGTACTCAAGAATCAAAAAGGCTCTTCAAGATTTCGTTTCTATTTACCCCTCTCTGCCTCTCTCGTCTATAAATTGGCCTTTGTATATTATGCACAAAACTGGAATTCAAGACGCACATATATCGTAAGCTCGAGATTTCTACAGCGCCCAACGAAAGCTAAGTCACGGGAGCCATGATGTTCACAGGTGCTCAGTCATAACAAAATCGATAGGCAGGAAAAGTTCGGTTCCAGGTAAAGATCCAAGAGTAAGACAGCTACGGTGGATGAACAACACAACAAGAGTCTGTGGCTTCAATGGAATGAATGATTCATTGTAAATAAGGTTCTGTACAGCTCATGTTCTCATAGAGGCTTAGGCCAGCTTTTGTACTCATTGACTTTATACTAATTTTTTGGATGTTTTACCATAAAAACTAAATAAAAACGAGAGAAGAGAAAATGTATCATAACCACTCATTCGAAGCAATATAGTCATGATTAGAACATCACACTTCTGGAATTGAATGCAACTTATTTCCAGATAAGAGCAAGTTGTTCAATAATTCTTGTACATTCAGACTCTAGTATGAACACATTTGGACAGTAACACATTTGTTAACATGCCACATGTCCATCAGCTTAGCAAGGAACTGTAGGCGTCGCTGTCACACTAATCAGTCACCAAAAGCAAGTCGGTAAAAATAGTTCTTTTAACCATTTGACGAATGTCATGTGAGATGTTGTTGCGAGTAATGTCAAGTGGTAGCTTGTTCCAGATGGTTGATGTGGAATTGCTTAATCTGCAGCAGGAGAATTCAGATCAACTGTATGTCAGGGACAGAAAATGGTTCTGTTTAGCCGATTGCCAGCACTAGCTGGTAGCACTGTAAGGTAGACAACAGGAAAACAGATTGCTTAGTTGAGAGAATCTTGCATGTCGGAACTATTTTGTGATTCTGGACATGACAGGCACCCACTGTAGCTTTGCAAGTAGTCCTATAGGAGTGATGTTATCAATCTTGTGAACTCCTGTCACCCAGTCGGGCCAACAAATTCAGGATGTGTTGCAGTTTGGCGGCGTTAGACTTTGTAGAGCAGTACAACAGCAAATTGTAGTACTTACTAGTGTGCTCCAACTACTATGTTACAAGTGACTGTCTCCACAAGTTCCGGTGGCAAGCACAATCAAATACGACACATGGTTTTAGGCGGAAATACTATGCTTCACAGAGAGCGTTGATGCGCTAGCTGAATGTTAGTTGACACTCAAGTGTCACTCCAAGACTTAAATATTCCTGATAATGAGACGTCCAAACCTGCAATGTTGACTTTTTCAAGGCTCTCTGTCGAGCTTATCTATGAAGAAGTGCCAAGTACAATTACATGTACTTCAAACTTTCTCGGATTCAGGCCAGTCCATTTGTTAGTTAAACCAGCAGCCAACTGCTTTAGTACACCATGGCACAGTGATCATGGCTTCTGCCCTCCACAGTCAAGATATTCAGCCAGCCAGCCAATCGAAAAGACCATAAAAATGGCTTCTAGATGCATACATATTTTAATGTTAGTTGGCAGTTTATGGTGGAAGCAGAGGTCTTTGAAACAGCTCATGAAAATACCTACTTAAAACAAATGCCGCCCACTGAGCAATACAGGCAGCACGTACATAGTAAAACCGTGGTAAGTTGTCCATAGATTGCCAATTATGCCATAACAGAAGCGCATTAAGAGATATAAGCAAGTGATGGCAACTGATACTGTATTAGTAATGCCTATTATTGTTAAATTAATTACTCTGCGTTTGAGTTATCCTTTATAACACAATTTTAAATATAAAACCTAACAGAAAGAAAAATTGTGACAGCAATAATTAAAGATTCAGCACATGACGCCACAATACGACGAGGTTCAGTATTACACCTTCTGAACAATTCACCACAAGCTGCAACACAAAACTGAAGATCAGATATTACAACCGGGTATACCATAATGTAAACGAGAGATTTTATTCGACATAGACATTTCTATTCAACATCAACTATCATACAATCTCAGTTGGAAGCTTAGCATGAGCAGACAGGCTGATTGCAGAAATGTGTACATTGTTAGTGACCTACACTGCTAAACAGATTAGCACAGTTCTTGCTTAGCTGGCTGCTTAAACACAATCTGGCCGAGTCTGTTCTTACAGTTTCTTCCAGAGAGTCAATGCCACACAACCGTCTATGGCTATCACACAAGTTTAATTCATCCAAAATTTGTATGGTTTCAAGTCCCTTGATTCCTGTGCTCCACCTCACAATGTCACCTCTCAACCTAGTCATCGTCATCATTCCAGCTGGCCTGAACAATGGCCTTAACCTTCTTCTCATATTCACGTCGATTTTCCCGATACAGCTGGGCAGCCTCATTATTTGCGGGACTGTTCGGATTTGGATCATGCAACAGCGACTACAAAGCAAACAAATCAGTAAAAGTCTATTTTACATAGCAATCAGTGTCTCATATTTAGAAATTTACAGGTTGTTGGGTATCAGCAGCAGCAGCAGCCATACACGCTGTTCGTGCACCTTGTTCATTTTTACAGATATCCAAGTTTGTCATTTGCAGAACTTGCTCAACATTTCTGCAAACAAATGTCTACCATATCCAATACTGCATTTAGGAGTTATTTCGCAAGTCTGCTCTGATTTCATGCGAGCGCTCTTATTAAGTGACCTCTGTTTTAGATAACCCTGACAAGTATCGACAGACTTAAAGATACTTCTAGGTTCAAAATAATTGCACTGCGGACAGTTTTTCATGTCGCCATGACCATGTGTTAACAAACCACGGGTTAATAGGGCCAAGCTAAAATACAGTAGTGAATAATTTATGTAAGTCTTAGCGTGGCTTTAAAGTTCAAAGAAACAGAAAGTGAATGTGAATTAATACCAGACAATTCTATTTCTGGCTACATAAACATTGACTGTTTACAGGCATTATTTAAAAGGTGAATTCCCTGCATTGAACTGATAAAACCTATCGGTACAAAGCTGCTGTAACTTTGGCCAAGACAGCAGACAAGGCTGCATGTGGCTGTCAAGGGTACAAGTATCATAACTTGACTCAGATACAGCTGCTGCTAGGTGTGGTCCCTTTATCCATTTGAGGAGTGGAGACAAGTACAGCTATATCAAGTTCTTTGGAACTGAACTATCCTCTGCAGGGCTAAAAGCCAGCTGCAGTCTGAAACTGCTGTGGCATATTCAGGCAGTTGTTACAGCTGATAGTGTGTCCAACATAATGACAATGAGATTAAATATTAGCTAGTGCAGCATATGTATTGATTTTACAGAAATTCTGCCATCTAGTGCTAGACGACAAGTTCCTGTACTGTGCGTTAACATGTCTCACATGTTAAATACTGTAGGTATCGTTAGGAGCCACGGTATAACCATGCATTAAGCAGATCTGCGTCTAAACAGGGCGTGATGCGATTGCATTCAACTGATGGACTTGTACATTCTTAGTAAAATTTATCAAACTCAATATAATGTAACTGTACATTTCTCCAGCACTTTATTATATCATAGTTTTTGAAAGGTACTAGGTAAAACTAGTTATGGCAAATATTGGCCTCCTAACAACTTGACCAATGAGCTTCTACAGCAAAACAAATATTGCAACAATGACAAATGACCAAACCATCATCTGCCATATCCATCCTACTGATTGATAGTGTTACCTTTTTTGGAATTATTTTGAGATTTTTCATGTTACTTATTTTGGGAATGTAGTATGCCCTGCACTACCACTCTACCTAGCAGGAAGCTGACAGCTGAGACAGTGTACCTGAATAGAGGTCAAGATGGCTGAAACATCATATGTAGGGCTCCACCTATTTTGCAGGATATCCAAACATATACTTCCATCAGCATACACTGCACAGAAAAAACATCAAAAACATTAAAATAGTTATTTGCAATTTAGGCTAATTAGAACAGCTTAAATGAAGAAAACAAATTATATATTATTATTTTTTACTCAAGATAAAAATGATACTTCAGAAACTAAAAACTTAGGTTAGGAATACAAAACGACTGATCTCTGAAAAATCTGGCCTCGTCCCAGTATTGTTATTATTATTATTGCATTTATTATGCGCCACTATTATCTAATGAGCAAACATCAGCAATTGTGAATGAAGAACTTGCTCAAGGTCCCTACCCAGTAGCTGCCTCATTTGAGGCTTGGACCTGCATTCCTCACATTACAAGCCAAGTGTTCTAACCAGACAGCTACCGTGCACCACAAAATATGCAGACCACAACATTTGTAAATGGATATCAGAAACATTTAATCACAGTGTACCTAGGACAGAGTTGCTGGGTTATTTCCTCAAAAAAATACTAAAATAGTTATCTGCAATTTATGTTAATTGATACAGCTTAAACGAAGAAAAAATTATATAAGTAAAACACGACATTTGTAAATGGATATCAGTCACATGCAATCACATAGTGCCTAGGACAGAGTAGCTGGGTTATTTCCTCAAATTAAGAAAACACCACCAAAGTGCTTTACGGCCTTGGCTTGTTCAACTGCTCAACCTAGATCTCTTCAACTTTTAACAAAATTCAAAAACAACAAAACCTCCTTATAGCATAGATGTTATACAGCAAATTCTGATGCAGCAGGGAACATAGATCTAAAATGCCATTCCGCTTTATCACATGACCTCGCTACAGCATAACCTCATTATAATGTGGTGTCTGATATTGCTCTGAAAAGTAGTATTATAAAGTTTCCAGTGTATTGTACTACATCAGATTCTTTACATTTCAACTCATAAGAAAATAAAGCAAGGCATTTTCTCTTAACAAATGTAATCATAAAGCAAGACTGCTTTGTGAGGACAAAGTAAAATATTATTTGATCAGCTGTTGCTGCTCTCACAAATTTTCTAGTTACTATTGAATTTTCAATAGTGTGAAGAGAAACTGATGATATTTAATTATTCATTCAATTCCAAAATGACATATTTTGACCAAGAAGGTGAAATAAAAACCGCTTTTAGCTATATTTCCTATCTCAAGCAAGTAAAATTAGTTACAGTACACATGCTTTGGTAATCACCAATCTATTATGCATAGTCCAAAAAGACATTGTCCTGAGCTGCAGGATTTTCACCTATATGGCTATATAGCCTAGGCAAGGCAGCAGCAATTAAACAAGACTAGCTTACTGAACAAAATTTACATGTTTCAACAAAAATATTTGGGTAAGTGAATTGTCAATTTCACATGATGCCCCACAATTCAAATCGTGTAAGCAACTGCGAAAGCCAATAGGCTAATAATAGAACATTTGGTTTCTCTGACTTAACGCCTCAAATGACTAAGCAGACCAACTGATGAAATATTTCATCAACAGAGATGCGGTGACTCACAAATATGTATAACTTAAATTAGCCAAACATTATCTATAATTAAGGAAGAACAGAAATAAGAACCAAAGTACATACCATTCGGATGAAACATTTTCGATACGAATCTAACTGTTGGTGGCTTGTTCGGGTATTCTTCAGTGAACTCCATTGTTAGTTTGAATGTTCCATCTTCAAAAGGTGTTTCGTGAGGACTAAAATGGCCACAAAGTTGCACGTTATAAATTCACCTTCTAAATTAACTTTAATTCCTAACTTACAATTAAACTGATTCCCTGAAAAATCACATCAGATGAAGTCATCATGAATGTGACACTAGTTCTACATACAACTTCACAGCATTTAAGACTTGAATAGAGTTAGCAATTAAAACCATTCTCACAGTATCAGTGTATGTCATACATGAATGCCTAATTTAGATTTCACAAACATTTCTACCATCTAATGTCATTACAACACCAGAACATATACAGCTGATGAAATACACGAAATTTGACTACACTGGTGAGTAGTTACAGCAGACTTGAATAACTGGAACAACTGATTTAAACTGCAGACAGCACCAGACATCTTATCTCTGTCACTTAAATCCTGCATTCAGTAGCTGCAATTACCGCAAAATCTCACGTATAGTGCGCACTTTTTTTCCGAATAAAACCTGCTCAAAGTCTGGGTGTGCATTATACAAAACACCGATCACGTGGCACTAATCAGAGCAACATGTCAATGGCTTAAGTAAGAAATATCAATATTATCAGCCCTATTAATGTCACACAACACAAAGTATTAGTAAATATTAAACCAAGTAGTCAATTCTGAGAATAGTAATTACAATAAAATTTCGCTTTAAATATATCGTACATGCATCACGGAAAACAAAGTCCGCTAACGTGGCGCGGTAGCGAATTCGACATCGGCAGCCATTTAGTCACATATTATTAACAATTCATGACGGTGAAAATGAATATCAAAATAAATTTCACCGTCCGAGAACGATTCGTGTGGATTTCGACAGGCCCTAAACACTATTTGATGCTGAAAATTTCGTCGAATGTGGCGAATTATAACAGCCGCCATTTTGTTTCCTTTCATTAAGCTCAGACTAATTGACTTGCAGCTGCTTGCAGGGCAGACTAGGGTAGTCCCAGCATAGCGCGCTAAGACCACGTGTTGCATATCAAACTAATACGCTAGTCGGGCTTAAGTCGTACTTAGTCTGGGACTAGCAGATACTCCCTGCGCATTATACATAGGTACTAAGATTTTTACATTAGGATAAATTTTCCAACTCGGGGTGCGCATTATACACCAGTGCGCACTATACCCGAGATAATACAGTATATATGAACCTTTCCACAAGTTTAAATCTTCCTAAATCTATTTACATAAACAATGTCGGAGTACCAAAGTCAGCTTGGCAAGACCAGCGTTTGCCTCCTTTTCCACAGTGAAATTTTAAGCTTGTCAATTGGAATTAGAAATGTTCATTCCCCATATCAGCCCTCTCACAATCTTAGTCTAATTCAGATTTTTAGCTCCACATCCATGTCAAGCCATTCAAGCCAATTATACAGCAGAAACCAATACATCGGATTTAATTAGAATCAGCCCAAGATGAGGTATTATTATTTCTGCATTATTAAGCGCCATTATCTAATGACTAAGCATTTATCATTGGTGCTGACCAACTGTAAGTGAAGGACTTGCTCAAGATCCCTACACTGTTTCAGAGGGCTTGAACCCATAATCTCCACATTATAAACTGTAAACTGAGCACTCTATCCAATCAGTTATCGTGACCCACAGGTGGGCATAATTTAACACTATAAATACTTGACTTTTTAACAAACCACATTAGTTCCAAATTGAGAACAGATCATCTAATGAGGATTACAAGCAGGCAATCAAAGCCCCACCAAAAAGGCATGCCAACATGCCAAAAGAAAAAATTTTGTGCATGAAAACAAAAAACTTACCCAAAGATAACAGCATTCCAGAGCATGATATTAGTTTCCGTGGGAGCACCACTTACACCGGCAGGTGGGTCATCCTGAAGCCTAAAATGAAACATGTGTTCTTTTTAACACCTCAAAAGTACAAAAAGTGCTGTAACAACTTCTGTAAAAACTACAAGTTGTTCATGCAAAGTTTATATGTTAGCTGCAGAGTGTATCAGAGAAATATAGCATGTAGAATTGACACTACAAACTGTGCTAACATTTTCCATCAGCTTTTGGGAGATGTCATGCAGTCAATATCACAGCAACACTGTCAATACAGTCAAAACCCTGTCAACAGGTTTGTAAATACTAGTTTCAGGAAACAAGTTACAGCCTAATATATTGTAGACTTGTTTATCAACAGAAGACACTGTTTAGCTTCCCTAGGAAATCTTTAACTTTCCTAGGAAATCTTTAACGAATGACTGCAAAACGTAAAATACCTAGAATGACCATTCAGGGCTTGTTGGCCTTTAAACAATAAACCAGGCTAAAGCTGTAGTTACTTACGCTGTGAAAACTGCACTGGTAGACACAGTGAAATTAAGCAACACTGAACACAGTTATTGCTAGGATGGGTGACCATCTCTGAAATCTGAGCCAACGCAGTCCACCATGCCTTCATGGTTGCTAAACTAACATCGCATCACACTGTGCATAATAATAGCATACAGACCATGCTTATATTGCCAGCATTATCGTTTTCTTGCATAAATGCTGGAAGGTCGTAATTGACATATGACAATAAAGTGACTTAAACTAACAACTCCAGCTGGTTGATAGCTTAAGGTTTTAATTAAACATTTTATTTGCTACTCTGAATATGTGAACTGTCAATTGGAATTCCCTCATCAGTCTATACAAGTCTGCGCAAGACTCCCAGTAGAGACCTTCTCCAACTATGTAAGCATAATTTGTTTACAAACTTGTTCTTTTTGAACTATAATGTCAGTTAAGTTTGCAAGAAGTGCTTCTGTGAGATTCTTAATAGGTGCTACAGAAATAATCTTAAAGATATATAAAAACATACAGCACACCAATGAACCAAGATGGTACACATTTAATTTCATAAAGCATTTGCATTCTTCCTCATCAACACAACCATGATGAGTTTATCTTGAAGAGGTGCTATACAAATTTCAAATTACAATTACAACCAATTTTTCAGTTGTAAACCTACACCAAAATAAGACAGCTGGTTAAAATTGTTTTGTGTAATTTCTGACATTAAATCAAATCTGAGCATCAATCCAGAACCAAAACTGAATAAAATCTCAAAGCTTAGAAGGCACCCTTTTTGATACCTAAACAGTTAGTCTGTAATGCATCAAGAAACTCAGCTGACTTTAGTATGAAATCTCTCAACTTCAAACTTGATAATGCATTTGGTTAATCGCATAAAAAATTCTGTTGTTTCAATATTGTTGTGCATCCAGTATCCTATTACAGTAAGACGGTTGGTGCTGAGCCTTTATCACTGAACACTACAGTCGCTGCTGTCTACACTGTGTGTGATCTAACCCCATATTGCATGGCATTTTACAGAAAATAAATGATTCAATGACCCAAAACCAAGCAGTGTTAAATGTATACCATCTTGCACTTTAAAAAAAGTACTTCTGCTGTTCTCAGCCGGATCTGAACTACCTGTCTTGCCTCGATTAGGACAGAAAAATGTAGGGTTAACCAAGTTTAGAAAACCAAAATTTATGACAGCCAACTAGCTTTTGCTTGCAAAGTTGCTGTTCTCAGCCTAAACTGAACTACCTGTCTAGATATGGGAAGAAAAATGTAGGGGTACACAAGTTTCGAAACCAAAAATTTATGACAACCTACTAGCTTGAGCTTGTAAGGTTGTAGGGAAATCACAGTACATGCCTGGTTGACATGTCTGGCCTGAATGTGTGACATCTGACATCCTTAAAACTAGGCTAAACCTGGTCTCCTTGGATAATAAAGTTCTGCATTTAGACTTCATTTTCTGCATAAATAGGATTAAAACTACGGTAACTGTTATTTCATTTATGCACATCAACAGTGGCAGCTGAGATAGTTTGCTAGATATGGCAATGGCAAATTGAACTTATTTTGTAAACTGAATAGAATAATGTTACTGGCATCTAACAGTTCCAAATTTTGGCCTTCACAGAGCACAGAAGAAGGCACAGGACAAACAGCTTGGTGTTGCATCACTGACACAGCTATGTTCATTCAAGTTCATGATCAGAGTGCAGATCTGCTCAAGCTAGACTCTATATACATGGATATATGGCGACTACTTCCGGCGGCCATGATGTGGCTGTGTTTTCTGCCACCTGTCATTTTGGCTTAAATTGCGTCTAAAAGCGAAAAATGTTCGACAATTCTGTCGTGTTCGGACGCTTCTATTGTGATCGAGTTGGCATTCTGGTGTCTTGTACATGAATTCGCCGAGGATTTTCAGTTTCGAACGGTTTTTTCACGCTCGTGATTGACGCCTCTATTGTTGGAACAGTTCATTATGTATTCAAGGGATGTCAGGTTCAGACTCTCTCGATCATAGCTCATGCCGTCGAAAGGCGATGGAAGGCTTCGGAATTGTTTCATGCATTTATCAGAAAGCGGTTCTACCATCAACGGAATACCTGTCCGTCACGGATCGACCTGGTGGTTCAAGTTATGCCCGGATGCAGCATCCTCTACCATCTGCGAAGAGCGGCGTCGGGACGGTGGTGATCACGTGTACTGCGGATGCCACTGCCCGTCGTTGCTACACGACCTTGACGCTGAACACATTGTCATCAGTCAACTGGGGATGGAATCCTGTTGGTTGGGCTCAGCGTGTGTGCGCGAGTCAGCTACGGGTGACATTTCTGGTGACCTCAGCATTGCCCGCTTATCGACGAAATTTTTGCTCTTAATGACATTTAACATGCTGGCGTATTTAAGCGCCTTTGAAGCGGTTTGTTAATTGCGCACGCTACAAATGTCTGTTTAATAATAATAATAATAATAATAATAATAATAATAATATGGCAGAATATGGAAGAATCAGCTTTAGGTTAAATTGTTTTATTTCCAAAGCTATTTACAAGCATAACATGACTCATACAGAAACAAGACATCAATCTCTGGCAGCGACAAAATCAGTAAACAGCCTCTCAAGAAAAACAACTTCCACCAACAAATGGTGACAAAAATGGCCCCAAAAGAACCAATATGGCAAAATGGCTCAGAAGAACCAAACAAGCCATCCAAGCAGGTAGACTAATGTGACTGGTTGAAAGAGGCTGTGAAGAAAAACAGTCAAGCAGAACCAAACCCAATCTACAATCTGAGCCAAACTTACATACAATGTACAACTAGTCAACCTGGTCAGTCAGGATTACCCTATATGCTGTTGCAGGTTTGACTCCGTGCAATGATCCTAGGCAAGTTGTTTGTGCACACTGTGCCTCTGTCACTAAGCAGTATAATTTGGTACCGGCTTAAGCAGGGGAGTAAATGGCAAGTCCTGTGACGCAATGGCACCGTGTTCAGGACCTTGGGATTCATCCACTGCCAGCTCAAGGATCTAAAGAAAAGGAGAGCACCTCCTCTACTTTACTTTATTACATAATACTGTAAGAGCAATAACTATGACTGAAAACATGTCACTATTGCACCTCTCCAGGAAAATAGATTAAACCTCATTTTGAATTATTCTCAACAAAGGCAACTCATTCAACGCCATAAACTTGAGTTTGCATAAATTTAGGTGGGCATACTGGCTGCCCCATTGAACTATGAACACTGATTTGATTATAATGTGTTAGTGAGCCATTTATAAAACAGATGTGTTAAACCTAGCTTTAAAAATGACTTGTGATTCAATATATTTTTCAGTATTTCATATTCTTAACCACCAGTAAAACGACGCCTTTATGTTGCCTACATGCTTTTACAAGATTTTGCTGTCTTAAATTGACTAAGCCTACACAATGACTAGTTTGGTTATTTTGTGTTCAACTAGAAACCAAAACACCCGATTTCCTAAAATTTACCATGTTACGTAAGCAAAAAAGAAAGTGTTTATTGGCCTAAATTGCTATTTGGATGAAACAGAGAATGAAAATTTGTCACCACTGTCAAATACAATCAAAATTTCAACCACCCAGTTGACCTAAAACTCCGCCGAGACGCAGGCTTTTCAGCTTTTTATTGTACGCATTTTCTCATTGTTCCTTCAAAACACAAGAGCGTAATTCGACGACGGCTGACGTTACTATGGCCTGTAACATTACTAAGCAATTGTACCTTTTGAAGTCTCGCATCAGGCGTCGTTTGGCCGGTGTAGTCATGGCCACAGTTTAAACCCAATATGAATGCTTAATATATGCGTGTCTGGTTTAAAAATGGGATAAATTCATCGAGACTCGACGTTTTTTGTAACAACTCCGACTCAAAAACCTTTCTTATACAATAATTTAACATCCGGGAATCTTATCAATGACGTAACTGGTCACGTGCCAAATGCGTGTTTAGCCACAGATTATTTATATAGAATATGTGGCAATGTTACTAAAAATAAACCCAAGTAAGCAAAGATATTAAAATTTAAGCGTCACCATCATCATTGTCGTCGTCATCATCATAACCATCTTCAATTATCAGAACACAACGCTTAGAAATAGTTATAATATTTACATACATTTTAGGAGCTCTATAACGACGATGCCAAAATATGTCTTATACCTGAACGAATAGAGTACAAAGTCTTATCTCTTACCTATAACACACTTCAATCCTCCCAACCCGCCTATCTTCGTCAGTTATTTACAATCCAACCTCTCCGTTCAACCCGCTTCTCATCTGTCCTAACACTTCTTCGTCCTCCAGTCACCTCATCCCCAAAATTTGAAAACGCTCTATAGCCATAGCTGCCCCACCCCTCTGGGATAAACTCCCGCCAGAATTACGACAATTATCTGATCCATGTTATGAACTCACCAATACTTCAACCCTTGTAATTTCTGAGCTGGTCTTTCACTCAAAACTGAAAACATTTCTTTTCCAAAAAAAATCCTATCCTGATTCTTCCTCTTCTCCTTATCTGTCTTCTCGCTTCAGTTTCAAGCACCATCCACCTTAGCCGTTCGACTGTCTGACTACCTGACTCTTGGATCTTGACCTGGAACCGAATTCTTTTTGCCTATCGATTTTGTATTGACTGAGCGCCTGTGAATATGCTGGTTCCCGCGACTTGGCTTTCGTTGGGCGCTGTATAAATCTCGAGATTACGATTACGATATACTTCACAAAGTAGGCCTATTACATTTAACTCAGCCGACCTATCTATGTTACATGCTTACCCGTAACACTAGTAGACACTGCACTCAATAAATGGACACAGTGACTCTTGCTGTGCCCCTTAGGCCTACCCGAATAATGTTGGGCTCTCGGGCCTTCTCAGTAGCTGGTCCAAAGTTTTGGAATTCACTGCCCAGTTCAGTTCGTCCTGTTAATGTTTTTTGTATCATTCAGGTCTAAATGATCTCCCTGCTGAATTTCGGAAATTCTCTGTTCCTTTATCCTCTCCGTCGTTCGCTCTGTCTATTACTCCTGAGGTACGCAGACCTATTCCATTCAAAACTGGTTTCACCTTTTAAAAAAATTCACACCATGATAAGTCTCTCCATTTCTCTCAGCTTAAACACTATCCACCCTAGCCTCCTCTCCCCTCCTTTCTGTCTCTGTCTCTGTCTCTCTCTATCTCCGGTCTTCTGGTAACCGGACATGATTCTTGACATGGCATTTTTGGACAACCCTACGGACTTGACGCAGCGCTCGTGAATAAGCTGGTGCCATGCACTTAGCTTTTAAGTAGCGTTTTAGAAATTTCGAGTTTGCGATTACGATTAAACTTAAGACACATCTTTTCCAATTTGCTTAGCCTACCTACAGTAGCCTGGCTTCTGGTTTCTCTGACCTATTATAATTCGACCCGGCTTCTCCAAGGGTTTATGAGTTTTGACTTGAAACGACCATCGACTGGGCATTGTGATAACGGCGCTATCTGGTGACTGATAGAAGCAATGGCTGTAGCTGTCTGAATGTCTGCTTGCCTGACCCTTGGAACTTGACCTGGAACCAAATCTGACCTTACGTAGGCCTACCTGGCCATCGGTTTTATTTTCACTGAGCGCCTGTAAATAAGCCTGATCCTGCGACTTGTCTTACTTTGGGTTCCGTAGAAATTCGAGTTTACGATTACGATTACAAGCGACTAGCAATTACTGCACGGCGACTGTTATACAACAACAGCACCACCAGCAGCAGTGACGTCATTACTCAAGAATATGCATTAGTAGGGAACTGGCCAATGACAAGGCGCAAATGACTAATATATCGTCGTCATCATCATCGTCGTCGTCATCATCGTCATCATCAGTTCCTGATGCCGGCCGTTGGCGGCGATCGGTGCCAATAAACGATCTCCACTCTTCAGTCATTTGTCCTATTTAATCCAACGATTTCCTTGTTTTATCTGGTTTCCTAGCGAAGGCCTCTACGCAGCTCTGTCTACGTTTTCAAAAAAATTATGCTGCTAAATTTTCTAATTTAAAAACCGCAATATCAAAGCTTAGGTCTGGATTAGGCAGGGCAAAACTGTTTCTTGATGTTCGACGTACTGGCGATGAGTTCTGTACATTACCTTCCGTTATAATACAAGAAATTGCTAGACTCATTGAAAATGTTACTTCTAAATCATCTCAAATGGACTTTATTCCAACTTCTCCTATTAAATCCTGTTCTAATGTGTTTTCAATACTCATCGTTCATCTGGCTAATCTCTTTTTTTGCGAAGGTCGTTTTCCTCTGCTTTTAAAACTGCTTTTGTGACACCTCTACTAAAAGCCTGATCTAGTTTAGGGTTGTCCGACTATTTATCGACCTATTTCCAATCTGAATAATATCTTTAAAGTGCTTGAACGCCTATTTCTCCTAGGCCTTCAGGATCATATAACATCGACTCTTCTCTAAATTTTAGTCCTCTTCAGTCGGCTTATCGTAAACATCATTCAACTGAAACCGCCTCCACTGATACATTTAATTCAATGGATTACGGCAAATCATCTCTTCTTGTAGCCTACCTCTTGATTTGAGTGCTGCATTTGATACTGTTGATCATGGTATTTTGTTGTGTCGACTCTATACATCCTTTGGAATCACTCCTCTGTCCGCTTCTCTCTGATCTTCTGGAAGCCGGACTTTGTTCTTCCCATGGCATCTTTTGACAACCTCTATGACCTGAAGCAGCACTCATGAGTAAGCTGGTGCCCTGCGCTTAGCTTTAAAAGTAGCGCTTGAGAAATTCTCGAGATTACGATTACGATTAGGACTACGATTGTGGGTTGGGAGCGGGCTTAGGTCCGTAACAATGAATAGTACCGTTCGATGCGTGCAATTTGAATGTTATTATTGTTGTCATTGTTTTTTGACACGAGGTACATGTCATCCCTCGTGATTTAAAAACTTATTGAAGAGGTAAAGCATCTGGAACGGCAGCTACTCGACAAGTTCTGGCACGAAGAATGTGCTGCGGAAAGCAAGTGCATTGAAGCGTTGAACTGTCAATGCCAAGCGTTGAAAAAGATGTTGTCTCTCTCTTGCTTCTGCAGAGACATAACTAAGGCTCTGTCACAGCGCTATGATGAAGGCCAGACCAACTTTATAGGACCAAGAGTTTTGAAGGCCAAAGGGCCAAAGTGGTAAGTGGAAAAACTTGTTGTAATTAACATTTTTGCGAATAGCTGCCTGCTCAGCTGCAGCGCCCGCCGTGATCGAGATATTTGGTAAACGGGAAACGGTCAAAATATCTGTGCCAGGTGCGTCCCAAATGAGATTTCGTCCTGCACGCCATGGGATCATCATCATCATCATTATCGCCATCATCATCATCATCATCATCATCATCATCATCATCATCATCATCATCATCATCATCATCATCATCATTCGTTATCACTAATCCTTAAAATATTGCAGTTGTAATAAGTTATTTAAATAATGCAGAAAATCTTCAGAATCAGTTTATTAGATAAATGCATTATGGGAGCATAAGCTGCAGTCTCGGTAGCCGCTGCACTTCTCGGCTTTCAAGCGAGAAAGGTGTTGTGGGGATTACAAGGCTTATGCTCCCTTAATGAAAGCCTCCTACTCCCATAATACCTTTCTCGATAGAAAGCTAAGAATTGACGCGACCCGGTTGGATGGTGATCGAACTGGTTGATGAAGAGAGAGCGATTATATCGAAGTGACTCCATGGATCAAACTAAAGAAGTCATGCTTCTTAGGTTGGATAAAATGAATATGTTATTTTAAAAATTTAAAACCTTTTTTTTGAAATATTATTTAATATAACAATGGATCTATCCTTTATGTATTTTTTCACTTTGATGTATTTATATACTGCCGCTATGAAATGACTGTAGCAATAACAATGCCAGTATAAGATACCTATTAAGATCATTTGAGGGGCTCTGAACAAACATTCATTTACAATTGCAATTACAGTAAACATACGACGATGCCCAAGAACCCATTACAGACCTGGTTTGAGACATGCAGCAAGTATTTAAATGTCCAATGATAAAGGAGATATGGAGGTTCTATTAGCCTGAGTAGTGAGCAGTAAAGATGTGACATTTTTAGATTAGACCTAAGTATGTTGGCATATATCTTTACATTAAATTTTAGTTGGTTCAGCCAGCCGTAGTATTGGCTCATTCGGTGTATAGCGCGGGCGCCATCCAAACATCTAAGACATCATAGACCTGTTGTTGGTCAGTCTTGGGTGAGTGAATGCATTGTCTCTCTAAGGGTTTGCGTCTTCAGAGTGCCAGTGACGAATTACTTAGCATGCTGGTCTCGTCCTGATCTAAAATAAGCAGCCAATTGTTCCGCCAACTAGGAATGATCGTATACCATCAACACCACGAATCAAGAAAGAGCCCTCAATCTGTCACTGCCTACAGTGTCCGTTCCAGGTGAGTTTTCTCATGTTGAGTCAAATTAAGCTGTAGCTCTACTGCTGAGGATGTCTTCGTTCGATTCTTTTAAGTTTTAGGTTTGCAGTCATCCTTCCTCTGAAATTCCTAGACCGTTTCCATGGGTTATGGAAGCGACGTCTGAGGATCGTCAGTCGTCATCATTTATGACCAAAACTACATCTTAACTTAGCTAGATTTTAACTTATGAAGTTGAACATTCCCTATAAACGCCCTAAAAATTTAGATCCGAAGCCAAATATATGTCGTTTGGCATCAACAGCTCACGTAGTTTTATTTTCCTTGTGACAATGCCAACGAATGAGCTTGGGAAATGAGGGTACTCGGCAAATTAAGTCAATAATAGGGGCCTACAGATAAAACTGGGATAACGATTTTGCAGCCAACTTACAATGTGGTATCAAAGAAGTTGCATACAAGAATTGTAAGTTGTCACTGATTGCTTACAGCCTTTGAATGTAGGGTTTTGACCCTCTTTATTGCAGCAGCAGCAGCAACAACAACAATAATACATACATACATACATACATACATAC
This sequence comes from Norana najaformis, assembly GCA_964023275.1. Lineage (NCBI taxonomy): Eukaryota > Metazoa > Annelida > Clitellata > Crassiclitellata > Hormogastridae > Norana > Norana najaformis. The sequence continues at coordinate 19,293,531 of OZ029916.1, forward strand.
TGTTACGGCTTAATACCAGTTCAGTTTCTTTTACTTTGAATAAAACATCAATCTCAAAGTGACTTGACTTGTTCACAACTGAACTCAACACAACAACCAAAACCGCCCCCTTCTTGAGGTCCGTCTAAAACCCTTCCTATTCCCATTGCTACTGTCTTTTCTCACTGTTGCGGTAACTGATCAAAACCCTCGACCATAACAATACATACATCCATGCATACATGCATGCATGCATACATACATACATACATACAAGTCATACATACATACATACACAGACTACATAGGCCTACATAAACCATGCTACATGATACACACCGAGTCGAATTCTAATTACCTAATACACCGAGTCGAATTCTAATTACCTAACATATTTGGTAAAGACAACTGAAAGACAGCATGTGGTGCAGACTTCATGTGTAGTAGCCCGGCCAAATGAAGGACACCGAAAGGACCAGGCGATCCGATGAACATCCTTCGTGCTATGGATTGACGTTTGTCATTCTTCTTCAGGAACATGGGATTTCCAGTAAGCAAGAGTCATTAAGCTCGCATCAGTTATGCCTCTGTCTTTGAAAAATAACACCTGTCACTACTAACGATTGGCTTGACTACTGTAGGGAAATCTACAAATTAGATGGAAGGCAGCTTTCGGATCCTGGAGAAGAAAGATGATCAAACTTGATCAACTACAAGTAGTAAAAATCGTAGCAAGGCTTTCTTAGATGAATACAAGCGAACGGTGTGGGAAAAAACGACGGCCGGGTGGTAAAATAAAGGTAAAAATAATTTTTAAAAACTACAAAGAAAGAAGTGAAGAAAGGTCATATAGCTTAAAAGTAGAACCGATATGACAACAGTATTACTTGGAATTAAAGAACAGATGTGCTATCTTGGAGAGCTGCGAGGATGTGGATGGAGATGGCAGCAACCGTGAATACTGGGAGATAGATGCTGAATTGAAAAATGGTAAAACACAGTCAGAAAAGCTGACGATGTTAAAAGGAGGATAAAATAGGAAGTACCTGCATTTCGAATGTAACATGACAGGAGATGGATGGAAGGAAATTCCTTTAGCAATGGGTAGAACGGTCAAGAAAAACTGAAATCAGTCAACAAGGAATGACTTAGGCATTCAGGATAAAGCAGTTTATTGCAATACATGATGAAGAAAAGACAAAGTGTATATATTTTGAAGAGAACAACTGAAGCACTAGAGGCGTCAAATTCCAAAACGTATAGTGAAGGAACTCTGTGGAAGCACAAAAATACCAACCGTCACAATTGAAAATATGGGTGGTCAGAGGACAAAGACTCGTGAAGTGCAGTTAAAGTGTTGGATCGGACACTGAGAGTATCTTAAATTGTGTAGAGCCCATTGTATAGCTTGAAAGATTTAATTCTAAAGACTATAATAGTTCTTCTTCTCTTCTTCTTCCTCATTTGATCTTCTGTGGTAAGTCTTCAGTTTTTCTTGCCAAAAACTGATAAATTCAAAAGGATAATTATGACATGCTTTACAATCTGTATTCGTATTGTAAATTAAAAAATCGTTTGAGCTTAATTTTTACCTTTGGTCTATGTGATATTTCGAGCATCAGCTGAACTTAGAACACCTGCATTACCAGATGACAGATGTACCACCACCCAGTTAAAAAAACTCACCGCCCGGCACTGTCTTCGACATGGGAGTTGGAGCGTTGTTATATGTAGCCTATTTGTTCCAAAAATTAGTGCAATTATGCTATTAGGAATGTACATCTGATAATCATGTGTGTCCTGCAAGTCAGTTTGAGGACACCGCATGTAATATACTTGTAGCTCTGTTTAAAATATATCCCTAATTGCATTATAATTTCAGAATAAACCAAGTGCTTGCCTGAATGACTAGCCTGTTATCAGTGGCACGAGTTTGGCTCCTGCTTAAGTAACACGTCTCATGTCCCTTTACAGAATGTAGTTCAAGAATTGCTTCTCCTCGATAGGTTGCCCCTTGTTTCAGCAGAACGATTTTCTATACATTGATCTGTCGATGCTTTGATTTTGCTGCGTCATCGGAAGATGCCTTGTGCATTAGTCGCCAACGCTATGTCTACTACGACAGATACTTGGAGGGAAACCGATTATTCGAAACAAATACCCATAAGATGACCTCTTCTGTTGACCTTTTGTGTTCACTCATTGAACTTGATCGTGAAACTATGTTGTTTTCAGTAAACTGCTTTGTATCTCTTTGCAGTTGTTATAAAGAAGACTGTCCACTTTTGCACTTATTTTGCAGATTACATCTAAGTTGCCTCGCATCATGCATCAAAAACATCATACATCCTTGGTTACTCCTCAAACTAGCTGAAGAATTGACGCTGCTGGGAATTTATTACCGGTATTGTTGGCGTTGACGGATAACAACTACCTGATATAAAAATTACTGAATACAGGGACTATTAATCATTTTTCGCAGAAACTCTTTCTTTCCGACTAAAATTGTCTGTGCTAGTGCACTGCAGTTATGCACGCCTGATGTATATGTGCATCAACATTATTGTTAATAACATTATTATAGCGTCTTTCAAGGACCTTTCAAACACACTGCACACATGGCCATCTTACAGGGTAGGTTGAAAGTGTATACTGAGCAGAGTTAATTCAAAAACCATGTCTGGATGTAGGTTGCAATAACCGTGGTTGAATACTAGACACACATTGGTGTTTGCCCTTTTTAATAAACATGTGCTGTAAAGTTTGCATCTTGCATGTAGCATGGTGGTCTATTCGATAGTAACGATTGTGGGTTCGAGCTTACTGAGCAGACTGTGTAATGACCCTGGACAAGGTGTTCAAACACATTTGTCACATGTCTCAGATTCAGATTTGCTGACGTTGATCAGGTACAATAAGTAAGTAAAAATTGTACTTGCAACTGCGAGATCCTTAAAAATCTCTATATAAATGTTTGTTGTCGAATGTTCACTGCATCACCAATGTGTAATTACTGCACTCATCAATTCACTTTACTGACAAGTTCAACTGGTTAAATGAAAATAGATTATGTAACAAAGTTTGCTTGAATTACCAGGTGTAAGGAACTTCAATCATAGGTTTTGGTAGAGCTTCCAAAGACAACACTGTAAGTAGTTTCCAGTTTACCAAGAATAAACAATAGGCAAATAATATGGCTTGTAAGAGAAGAATTGTATAATATAATGAATATGCTGTGAAAGTAAATGTATTTACTTGTATATGTATGCTTAGTATTTTCATATAGTGGTTAAATAAGCAGAAAAGGCTTCTTCCAGTGAAGTATTATGCTTGTTGTTGCATCAAAAGTTGCTTCTGATAACATCTAAGTCTAAATAAAAAATGTACACAAACTTGCCTTTGGAGTTCTATGAATTGTTGAATATCTTAATAATTTCTCTGCTCCCAGATAACTGAATTCTTTCCATGACTTTTTGCTGTAATTAATTCATTTATTCATTCATAAGTGAATTAGTGATAAGAATCACTGAAACCCAAGCTTCAGAAAAGCGTTTTTTCAATAAATTTGGTCATACGTCAGGTAAGTGCTGAAATTGTTTTTTGACCCAATATATAATGTGTGTGAACATTTAGATACTAGAACCTCACAAAGGCACGGAAATTATGAATATCTAACACTTCTGAAAAGGTGTGACTTAAACTAATTGTAATTGTAATTGTATTTTGAGATTTATAAAGCGCCTCTTAGAGGATAAACTCAACAGAGGTGCTTCCGACCCGAAAAAGTTAAATCACTGTTGAACAGTACAGTCTTCAGGCGCCTGCGTAACACTGAGAGGGGTAGAGATAGGAGCTCAAGTCGCAATTCTCGAGGGAGACGATTCCAGCAAGTGGGACCAACGTAGGCAAAGCTTCTGGACTGGGCTGAAGCTAAACTAAGCTGGGCACATTTCTGTAGCTGCTGGTAAAGGTGTTGCCAGTTCGATTGTTCAGTTGAAGGTATGTTCCTGAAGGATGTTACAATGCACCAGAAAGCACAATGTATTCGAATCGTCGTAAGTTTACATGGAAAGATCAGCTCCCACGCGATGCAGAACGCAGTGTTTGTGTGATGTAAGATTACATTACAAATGACTGAAACTGTTGCACAAATTAAATCATTTCGAGAATTCTGTATGGATTACTCTTTGTATTGACTGGTCTTCAACTGAAAGATCCTTTAAGCATAGGATTATGTGGAGCTTGGTAGCCGATTGTTAGAGCCCTTGGCTTGTAATGCCGAGAGTATGGGTTCGAGCCTTATCCTCTGAGGTGGTTACTGTGTAAGGACCTTGAGCAAGTCCTTCATTCACAGTTCCTTAGCACCAGCGGTTAGTGATTTGTCATTAAACAGTGGCGCTTAATAAATGCAGAAATAATAATATCCATAAAGCCTGCTGCTGACAAAGGCAGTTGGCAAGTGAGCAGTAACCTTACCTATTCTCAACTTGAAGGTACTCTTGGCTTTTTGCCTCTTTTCAAACCATCAGCTGCTTTGAAAACCGTTCAGTTTGACAAAGCGTTTGTGTTTTCAGGTCAGAAGCGCCTCAGAAGATTCCGTTGTAGAGGTGATGTACAATTTACAATAACAATGGATGGTGTAAGTCTGTTGACCGGTTTATATGATAGTCTGGTGGCTAGTGCGCTGGACCGTCAACCCAGAGGCTGGGGTTCAAATCTCCATCGCAGCATGAAAAATAAGTATGTTGACTGCACACTGTGGATGGGAAGCCCAGATGGAGCAGTATAGAGGTTGATGCTGGCAGACAAAGACGCAAAATCAGCAATGCATAAGCAGCGCGTGAGTCTTAAAATGAATGCTACTGGCATCGTTGATCTCGAAGTGCGTGTTTCTGGACCAAATGATTAGCTATTTGGAAGATGTTCAGCTAACGATAGATGCGGTAAGTACACTGATACTGAAGGTCGGAGTCGATTTCTTTGGTGATCATATTGACGTTTTCGCTGTCTACGTATAGGCCGACTACTAGCCGACGAAAACCGTCTCGAACTCGGCATAGGTTGAGGTTCTTGCTCGTGTCGGCAACCGGTAGGCCTATAGCTTTGGGCTGAATTGATTCAACATGACTCTTCTATTTTCAAGACGTGCGACTCAATTGCTGAGAATTTCAGCCCTCGGTGAAATTATCCAGGCGTGAGGGGTAACGGAGAAGGGTTTGCAATTAAAGGTAAAATGGAGGATTAGCGAAATGATGCCTTTTCGGTTGGTTTTCCACGACTGACGTAACTTTTCGCTCTGTTTGCTCTTCATTTCTTGATTTGTCCTGTCTTTTGGGACTTTGTCCTGCTTTCGCACATTTTGTGCTTCAACAGTATTACACAGGTTTTTAAATTTAAAAGTTTTTGGGCAACTCTCGCTCAAACCGGTGTGATGGCAACTCGTTAGCTACATCGGTAAATGCGAACGCCAAGGAGCTTCTGTGCGTGAGGATCCCCGGTTCGCGTCCCGGTCGTGGCTTATTTCAGAGATTTCAATCTCTGGCTAGTACGGTCCGTGCTCGGGGACTTTAAATGGCGTGGCGCCCATTCAAACGGGCAGCGGTGGTGAAGGATCTCACCCGATAAATTCATTGCAAAATGAACAGGGTCATACGGTCGCTATATAAAACCTATATATATATATATATATATATATGTTATATATATATATATATATATAAAACTCAGATGGGGTATGGTTGGGTTGCCGCCCCCGCCCTATGTATCCGCCCGCGTAGTTAGATGGGCGCAGTGCTACCGATAAATGTCACACGTGCGTGAGCTGGAAAAGCATATATGCAGGTCTAGGAGAATTCGATGCCTACATCCAGTCTATAGGTAATTTTTGTCATGTAGCATTATTTACTAAATAGGGCCTATATGTACTATATTTACTATAAATATTTTTATATAACTGAATATTTCCGAATGTCTTAATATAACTTCACGCCTAGCTTGTTATTGTCGTCCATAGCTGAGGTATGGGCATAGACTAGGCCTACTCATTGAGCGGTGTATAGGTAGGTCCTAACGATAGCTTACAGGGTTTCAGTGGAAAGAGGGGAGTGGAGGGGCGGTTACAAGCGGTAGAAGTAGGGATGGACGGAGTATTAGCAGACAAGCATGCACAGAATAACGGTGGAAGACAGGCGGCGATGTAGGCGATAGGCAGCAGAGGGCATAAGGTCGAGGTGGAGGACGATAGACTGATATTCGACAGGAGTTAGATGACTGGCAGGATTTAATTGTTTACTATTATACAAGGATGAAAGATTTCTGTCCAGGGTCTAGGAATAGAACAGAATGCCTTGTTCTGGAGCCATCTCCATAGTCGACATGATCCAGGCATGAATGTCTCGGCATGACACACGTCAGGACAAGACAGGTCGACGACACATTCTACGGCGTCACATGACGCTCGATTCGATCCAGCACCGCGGAATGCGCGCTAAGAAGAGCGGCCATCAAGAGCAAATTAACACGACAAGCGAACGATAATTGGTCTTACTTGGAAAAAGACGCAGCTACATGAAGCAGACGACATAAGGCAGACGTCTGCAGTCGTTCGGCTATCATAATAAGAGCGCGAATTCTACGGGTCGTGTCAGCTGATTACAGCAGTCGCAAGAAACAACAGTTGCAGTTGTAGTCTTTTAGCAATGACTCTGATCCTGATCCTCCTTATCCACTCGCCTCTTTCTTTCTTTCTTTTTCTTTCTTCCATCTCTTCCTTTCCTACCCCTTCTTGTGCTCTTGACAGATACTAATAAAGGTTATTCACATGCTTACTACTTCTTGTGCTGTTTTGCAGTTGTTGTAATTGCTCTGTCTTCTTCTTTCTTCTTCTTTTTTCTTGTTCTTGTTCATCATCATCATCTTCTTCTTCTTCTTCTTCTGCTGCTGCTGCTGCTGCTGCTACTACTATTTCTCTATCTTCCCTTCTTCCTTCTCAACCTCCTCCCATTCTTCCTCGGTCTTCTTTTTTACTTTTTCTTTATATTCTTTTGTAAAAAAATTGTAAATTGTACACGTTTTTCTAAAGCGACCATATGGATTCCACCCGCGCAAGGGTGAGATCCTTCACCACCGCCACACGCCATTTAAGGTCCCCGCGCACGGACCGTACTAGCCCGAGATTCAAATCTCTGAAATAAGCCACGACCGGGACGCGAACCTTTTCCTTTCTTCATGATTCATCCTCCTCGTTTTCCCTATAATCCTTTTCGATCGATGGACCATCATTTGCCGAAAGCATCTCGCCTAGTTAACCGTACGACGACAGACGGGAGGAGCCAGGTGGCGATTGAATTCTCACGCCAAGAGGAATAATAATAATAATAATTAATTAGTAGGCCTAACTGCATGTGCTGGTAGGATAATTTTGGACACGACAATCAAGTAATCAAGTCGAAACTTAATTAGCTTCTCCGATCCTATTTAAGGCTACTGCACGTACGGTGGCCGTTTGGGGACACAGAAACGATTTGTAACGCTAGGTTGAAGAAAATTACTTCGCCAATAGGCCACTTAGACCTAACTAGGTTTGATTAGCAAGTATAAGCAATACATGCTACCCGTCTTTGTACAATCCATAAGTACATTAACGATAGTTCTTGCCCTACAGTGATGTAAGATTGCTTAATGCTTTTAATGTTCTCGCTGTCTATAGCTTATGTATAAACTGGCACCGTGGGCGCTCGCTCTTAGGGGCAAGATGGGATACTTGCCCCATCCTGGAGTTCACATCTGAACATTTGTTGCTCACATCAGGCCGTGCTGACGTGTCCCAGTTTTCATTTTTGCCCCTTCTGCACAGATTTTTGTGGGCACCCATGACTGGCACGAATGCCAGTAAATTGCTTGAGTGCACGGGCATGCCCTTGCCATCGTGCCATTAACTTCTTTCCTTCAGTCCAGGGTTGTAATTGGAAAACTGGCAGGGAATGGGTTAAATTTAAGATGTGAATTTCTAAAGCGCAAAAGTTGAAGGTGAGCTAATGTTTTTCTTGTCGAATGTGTTTTCGACTAAGGCTTCTGGAGGAGCGTCTTAAGTTCCCACAGAGTCGAAGCTTTGAACTCTACTTCTGAAGGGCATTTGTTCATAAACGTCTGGAATTTACCAAACCGGCTTACGTTAATACTAACCCAGCAGGTTAATACTAACCCATCGAGACCAAGGTGACTGACTTTAAGTTAGTTAATCTCATCGGTGGATCGAGACCAGCGTGATTGACAATTAGGTAGTTAATCTCTTCAGTGGATCAAGACCAGGGTGATTGACGATTAGCTAATCTCTTCGGTGGGACTCTGTATAGGCGCAGCCCCGGCAACCAATGGTTTTAGAGTATTTTCTTGAATTTTCTTTGGAAAATTTGACTTTACCTAGTGATCTACACGACTGGAGGCTCTCATGGTTATATGACCTATAGTCATTAGGCTCTCAAGTGGGGAGTTCTTTCTGCCTTGAAGGAAGCTCTGGACTCCACTGGTGTTAGAGCTTACCCTTTAAAATTGTATATTGAAATTTTATTTTAAAAACGTAATTGTGTGTAAACGACTGACTCCTGGTTTAAACAATCAATACGGCGCAGTTTGATTTCTGACCTGGGTTTTAAAAAAACATTTTCAAGAAACCCAAGATATCCCGATCCTTAGCCAACTATTGTCTGTATACGCAGTGCAATATAGAGTTTATGTACAGGACGTACCGTACATTGAATGCAGCATATGTTGGTTATAATTATTATGAACTGAACCAAGCCAGTCTCCGATTAGAAACTTGCAATTTTGCCTTATTGCTGTGCATTATTGGTTCTACGGTGTGGAGGGCATGAGAGTACGATAATGGAGCTGAAAGTTGCAAAGGTAGCCGACTTGCCACGACGGGGGTGGGCGAAATTGACGCCCGGCAGATGTGTGGCATTACGACAGGGAGTTGACTTTTAGCGCGGGATCGAACCCCGACTTCCGGCAAATCCAACCCTGCTTCTATTTACACAGCGTGGGAACCCTTCGCGCTGTTATACATCGACTTCGCAATATCGCTCAAGCTGAACTGGTCTAACGCGAGTGCCGGCGTCTCTTTGACCTCTTATCAAAGGCCTTTAACACTAATGGGGAGGGGTAGAAAATAAAATACGGATTATTATTATTATAATCGTCATCACAAGCACCACAATCATTAATGCGGACCCAGTTATGGGATGGGGTTAGATCTGCACTATACGGAGATTAAGGGTATGTATTTAGGCCACCTTCTTACAGTGAACCTCAATTGATCCTCATACAAGTGAATGGATAATGTTGGTTGTTTTGATAATTAGGTCTACAGAGATTACAGTTGTTCACAAGGTGTGGTTGGCCGGCCAGAAAGGTCGCATAACTGACGCCTGTACGTCATGACCACCCTGGAAATGTTTTGCAAAGCAGCCTATCTCGGTTTATTGCCCTTTCGACCTCTCGGTATTTTAGTTTATTGGCCGGCTGCACATACACGTTCGCTGCTGCTTGTTTGCTTCCTTGGGAACCTCCATCATAAACGCCTGTTTTCGCGCAGTTCGACATTCGCGCCAATTCCATCAACGCACAAAGAACATGTGGAAAGGTTCGATCTCCGGCTTCGGCGCAACCCTGTCAAAGATACACACATTTTGTCTATAGGCCAAACGCAACAACCGCAGTAGCCCATGCAAATCCCACCCTCGGTCGGTGTTTCAATGTTGTGTGTGGCCGTATCCGGGTTCTGTGTCGGCTGCGCCTTTCCTATGTATACGCCTACTCCGCGGGCCTGCAGGGCCAAGCAATCGGAAGTTAAACTCCATATAACACAGCGCATCATACAAACGCGAGCATCAACTCTTTCAAGTGCAACTTTCCTTTGTTCACACAGCAAGATTCGTCAAGGTAGCCTAGGCATCGATAGATGTCACGAGCGCGCTTGCCGGTTTATTAATAGGAGATGAACAGGGACCGTGATACTGTTGGACGGTATATCTGCGCCCAGATGTGACACTCTGATGACTACGCTTGGCACCGGGCTTCACGCGCCACTGATCTTCAAGAAATGTTCGCGGCTGTTGCTTTCGTTATGATGCAGGTAGCAGTGGTCGACGTCACAGGTGAGTTCTTCGCTTACTTAAGCATTTTCAGAAGATGCCATGCAGAGTTTACGATTCCGCAAAGGCCTACAATTAATTATTTTGATTGTTTGTCTGACTCCCTATTTGTTCAATATCTCCGGACAAATTCAAGCATCACAGGCATGTGGTAAATGAGGGAATACCTTTTCTTCTTTAAAAAGTGCATCCTTAAAAAAAGCTAAATGAGAATTATTGATGTAAAACGTAAAGAAGGCGTGATTTGAACATTATCTACATGAAATCAGAATTTGTACATTAGCTATTATTAATGTTGTTTGCATTGAGTACATATCATCAGTTAGGAATGCTTGCATCTATCTTCATTCTCTAGGCATTGGTAATTATACGTGAAAGTGGTACGGAATGTTTTGGTTGTTGCTATCCTGTCCATCATGTGTTTCCCCAACTACTGAAGTTAACAGATTTAACTTCAATGTAACTTTTGAACAAAGATTGTTAGATATTCTTCAGTGGAGTGCAGATGAAGGAACAGTGAATTCTTTGTAAATATAGAACAATGCCTGTTTAGAAAAAATACTTAACCAAGTGCAAATATAAACTGATTAGAAAAAACAAATACCCTTTAATTTTACTTGCCTGACTATAAATTTTTAAGTCACTTAGCATGAGGGGAAGAAAAACAGTAATGAAAATCTTCTAAAATTATACAAATTGACTTGCAACATGATATTTTCATTCACCTCCATTTTATTGTGCAACAAATTTCATTCCGTACATTACAGAGATACAGAAAAATATAAGCAGTCAGGCAGCTGAATCATCATAATCTTATTCAGAATGACAAAAACTGATTCAGATTGCATAACAGACTCACAATATAAGCTAGTATAAAGATAAAGCATCTCATAAACTGAAGGCTTTTATATGATATGTATATACTGTATGTAGCATGCAGTTGGATCCAGTAGAACACAATACCTCTGTCTTCCTGGTGTAAGTTTATCTAATAGAACTTGTGCTTGTGTTGTAAACATCTAATTTATCATTTTCCTTCCCAGCCAAGTGAAGCTGTAGGCCTATAGATTCAGTTGGGTGTGTAATAAAGATGTACTTACATATTACAGAGATATTGTAATATGTAATATGTGTACATATTAACCTTTTTAAGATACATGAACTTTATGTATTTTACTACAGTCTTTAAAGCAATCTTGAACAGCCCAAAACAATGTGTTACATCAGCTACTGCTGCCAGTTAAAACCCTCAGTTACTCCCTACAGCCCCACACCTATGACCATATTATTCCTCCTGCTGATAATTTAATGTGTAAGTGTTTTATTATTATTTATTATTATTTTATTGTTGCATGCATATTAAGTTTTTCTTGTGTTCTTAAATACTTATAAACCGATGTGCGATTATCTATTGGTTAATAAAGAATATACTTACTTACTTACTTAATTTAAATTGAATGCCTTTCACAGTTTAGTAGACATGTATTGTAAATTTCAAAAACATTTTCAAGCTCTTTGTTTCATTTGTTTCGCAAGGTAGTGAATATTTGTAGAAATAATCTAATCAGACAACTATAGCTATAACAGTTACACTTTGTACGTAAAGTTTTGTTGAATAGTAATAGTTTTTTGCAGGCTAAAGTTGAACATTGTTTGAGAGTTGACAGTCCATTGTGATGTTTAGTATAGACCTTTTCAGCTTGGAGTCTGGAGAGCCCTGCATGCCCTGACCCCTAGCTGGCTTTCAGGGTACTGACCAGGATCGTGACATTGATTAGTAAAGTTTCTTCCATAACTGTGTTCTCCAGAGTTGGCAACCTTCTTTTCAGCTGTTCTTTGAGTGTTTCCTTAGTAAAACAATACCTGTGACCAACCATCATTTTGCTGCTTACATATTTGGTATCAGGCTTTGTAATGTTCTCCGGTTCCTCAAGTGGAAACATTGAGGACTGTAATGATCATTTAGCTCCTCAGATGCTTGCTGTTCCTCCGCAATAATATCACCACTTCTCTCCTTATTTTTCAGTTGGCCTATCTACCCACTCCTTCCATTTCTGTTTGCTTGTACTGCATACTGCATTTGTAATTTGTGAATGTTATTCTTACCAAACTATATTTTCTGATGGCATCTGCTCAAAACTCTGTATTTCTGTCTATCTGTTTATATATCTATTTATTGATCATCTGAACATTTATATGGCGCATTTTAAAAAATCTTACAGCACACTGGAACATGGCTAATAGTTCTGTAAAGGTGTGGCTTAAGATAAGTTAAGGCAGGTACAGCTCATAAGCTAATTGTATCAATATTATACTTAAAATTGTAAGAATAATTACTTATTTTGTAGGTTTACCTTTGTGTATGTTTTTTAGTACTTGAGTATGTTTAAAAAACCTGTATAGATGTATTCTGTTGTATAGTCCTTGTAAAATCTGGTTTATTTACCGTATGTAAGAAGAATTAGTTATGTTAGTTGTGCATTGTAGTTTAATGCACTCTTGACTCATTGAACAACGTTTTAGGTTCTTAAAAAGGTGCTGTATGAATACTGAGGATGCATACGTTAATGGTTATGCCTTTGTTTTCACTGTTTAGCAATATGAAAACCCCAATTAACTATATAGATACATATGTATATACATATTCTTAAAATTACATGCAGATTATATACAGACAGATTCTTAAAATGTGCTATATAAATGTTCAGATAGATAGCTATATACATATAACATACATGAATGCATATATATGTACCTACACATACATACATTTCACACGTAAATGCATACATATATAATATATAATATCTAGACATACATACATACATACATACATATATACATATTTACATGATGGTTCATGCAATTCATGCAGTACATACATAATGCATGTATATATACATATATACACATAATTCTAGAGACCTTAGATAGGGAGGCATGGTACACCTCAAAATTTGTAAAGGTCTTCAAGTTGGTTAACTGTTGTATATATATATTGGCAAACAATGACAACAAAGCTGAAGCCACTGCCTTGATTATACTATCTAGATAGGCCTATACTTCTATTTATGTTGTTTGCTTTTCATAAGGCTGTGATGTTAACACCTATGTGACAAAGGGCTTTCTTTTGTTCTGAAATGTATAATGGAGATGAGTTGGATTCAGTTGGTATCGAGGCATGTGCTGTTTTAAGGATGCACTTTTTAAAGAAGGAAAGGTATTCCCTCATTTACCACATGCCTATGTTTCCAATCTTTATGCTGTAATTTGTTTTGGTTGAAGCTTAGGCCTGACAAGAACTGTGCAACAACAAGCCTCTCCTTGTAGCTTGCTTAGATTAAATTTATTCTAAGGAAGAGTTATCATGCCTCATATAACTGAACTTGGAACTTTACAGTGAATAACTAAGACCTTGAAATTGAAACTCTTATTCTATTAAAAGTCTCATATTTATTTCATTTTTGGAAACAGCAAGCATTAAACCTGCTCAGAATTTAAGAAGTCTGAAGAGATTCAGTTTTTTGTGCATATGATTTACATTAAAAAGATGTAAAAAGGGGTATATTTTCTAACAGCTGTTTGTAAGTGCTGTGCTGAAAAACAAATATACCAGACAGCAAGTTTCATTGGGCTCATGGCTGGCTTGCATTGCGCATCTCATGGTAACTGTTGACCCAGTGTGGGCCCAGCAAATGTAGCTGCATTACTTATGTATTGTTATGAATTGATATCTACGGCTAATGATAGACGTATATTGTGTCTAAAACTAAGCTAATTACACAAATTTACTAATTACACAAATTTAGTCAGGTACAATTTGACAGAAACAGTTTTCTTTCAATACTTTAGTTTTGAAACCCTTCAGTGGCTGCTTTTGACCTAATATCACAATGCTGGCATTGGGTTGTTTGTTATTTGCTTTTTTATAATTTTAATGCCCATACTTTTAATGGTTTAACCTGATAGATTGGTGGTCATTTATATCAGAGAGCAGCTCTAGTCTAGTGTTTCCTGTGCTACATTATAGATGTTGGGTATTTCCATTCCTTACCAGTAAAACAACGTATTCCAACATATTCTTCTCTTGCACCCTCTAGATACCTCAGCTGGAAATGGATACATCGGGTCTATGCTCACTGAGGGAGCAACATAATGGTGAAGAAATAACAGATTACAATGCCAGGTTTTAAAGTATTGCAATTTACTTGTGCCAACATTCTATACCACTATGTATAAACAAATTTTCAGAATTCCTTAAGCATATTGAAACCTAGCATGAAGCTTATGGCAAATGGTGATAAGGATATCTCTGTGAATACACCTAATAACAAATTTAAATAGGATGGTACTGAAAAAAATCAGAAGTTTTCAAATTAAAAAATGCTGTGTTGTAGCCCCAGTTTTATCTCTGACCTGTTTTATGGACATGTTTTGTATGTTATTTAAAAGTGAGGCTTTTGTATGAGATTTAACAGTGAGGTAAGCAGAATATCATATGATACTCTTGCATATCATTACAGGTTTACCCGACAGAAATGTTGCAATTCCTGACATTAGTGTAAACCGCACAGAATTGAACTTAACGTCTGGAAGTAACGTCACGCTGAGGTGTACTGGAGATCAGCCAGTGAAATGGGAATTCCGAGGAATGAATCCATCTCTGGTATGTAGAATTTCATGGAGAAATGTTACTGCTTCCAAGCATCACCTAACATGGCTGCGGTTGAGCTGTACGTTTTGCAATTTGCTGTGCTCTGCAGCGTGATTCGTTTGTTTGTTCGTAGTCATTCAGAGTTTTGCCATGTCTCATTGGTATTATGAAATATATCAAATGGTAATCATGTGATGAGGGTGGTGACACCATGCTGGGAGTTTTATTTCTACCTCTGAAAGCTCTGCACTCAAACTGATTAAGATAGCTGTCCCATAAGTCAGACTGAAAAAGACCTGCAGAGTTGGTTGTAGACACTGTAAATGATGAAATTGTACTCCCATGCATTATGCTTGTTATGCTTGTGATCATGAGCAACAAGTGATGAAAGGTTGCAAGACCTGGCAGTTGGTTCATGACCCAAGTTATCTATCAGCTGCTAACCATCCCTCTGCTAGCACTCTATCATCATGTCCTAAACCCCCATGCTTCGTGGTAGCTATAGTAAAAACAGCCGATTATTTTGCAGCATCTAATTTAATAATTGTATAACCAGATTTATAAACTTGCTATTAATCTTTCTATTGTTTTACTTAGGTATTGTCATATAGCAGTGTGACATGGCCAAATTAGCTGATTTACTGTGTGTGAATCATTAGCTCTTCTTTGTCATTTCTATTGCTTATGTATTTTTCCCTGTGCTGTATAGCGTCATTACTGAATATTCCTCCAGAATTCTGATCATGCGTTAGGGTGTGTGTGTGTTCATATATTCTTCCAAAAGGCGCTATACAAATTTCTTGTTACTTTACGTATGACATGCATGTGTAGGGTTTAATGCCTGCAAATGCACATGTTCATCTGCATAATGTATGGCCAGTTATCATGACAAGCTGTCATTGTTTTCCATCATTCTAAGTTCTCTCAAACTTTATTACACTGATTTAGTGAAATAATGATTGATGAACGATGCCATTAAATTTCCTGAGAATAAAAACTGTTTTGACATATCTAATTGTACCCTGATCTTTATAAAGAGAATAGGGAGTTGGTAACAAAAGTAGTGTAATCAGGACAATAAAATGCAAAATAATGGCTAAATTGCTGTGCAGTGAGAACTGTTTTGTAATATTCAGCTCTGCTGCCAAACTCCTGAAACTATCTTATAAACTCATTTTATAAAGTTAGATTTCATGCTAGCAACAGAACACCAAACAGATTTAACAGCAGACTGGCTATTACACTGTTTACCATAAATATGAGGACTTCATGTACAATTCTGACGGCTTTGCAAATAACTGGTGTAGAGTTCCGCCTGCATGTTTCGTGTTAAACATAATTGTTTGAGCACAGTTTTAGCAAGAGGCCTCCAGAATCTGGTGCCAGCATCCTTATGCTCAAACAGCAAAGTGGTTCCTGGATTTTGTTCACTTCTCAAATCTTATGAATGAATCAGTGCCAGCCTATTCTTGTGATGACCAGCCAATGAACACTGTTTATCGTAATCGTAATTCCGAGATTTCTACAGCGCCCAACAAAGCCGCACCACAGGGACCAGCTTATTCAAGATGCTCAGTCAAAATAAAATCAATAGGCAAAAGAGTCCAGTTCCAGGTCAAGATCCAAAAGTCAGATGGAGAGACAGCATGACAGCTATGGGGGGTGGTGTTTGGGGTTGGAGAGCAGAGAGGTATAAGAGGAAGAAGGGGTGTCAGGATAGGATCTGTGAAAGAGGAATGTTTTCAGTTTTGAGTAAAAGGCTGATGCAGAAATTGCAAGCGGTGGAGCATCGATGAGTTTGTATGATGGGTCAGAAAACTGCCACAGTTTTGGGGGAGTTTATTCCAGAGTGGTGGGGCAGCTATGGCTATGGAGTGATTACCAAATTTTAAGGATGAGGTGACGGGAGGGTGGAGAAGTGTTCGGTTAAAAGTTAAAAGATCAGGGTACAATTAAAAAAGATTAAAAGTTCGTGTGCACACAATATCCATGGCAGCTGTAAGGGCATGAAACTAAAATGCTTACTAGCATCATGACACTTCTGTAGCCTTTTCAAAGGCCTCTAACAGTAATGTAATGTAAATACAGTGTTTCTTAATGGTAAGTACTTAATTAAGTGAATAAGGCACTATATTAAGTGTCTTGCTGCAGAAATGCACACATACAAACTGGTGTTCCCATTCGTAAGGGGAAATTTTCATGTATTTTATTTTTCTTCCTCCAACCAGCCATTTGGTGATTGCTTCTAAGAAGACTTTAGCCAAAATATTTTGAAGCTGAAACTATATTTATTTTTGACCATTACAGTTGAAATTTGTAAAGTGCATCTTTTTCTTTTTCCTCAAATAGTTTTTAAATTATGCATCATTATTTTACTTACTTATCCAAAATCATATTCTAGTTCTTTGGACCTGTGAGTAATTCTGGCATCCACCTAGTCAACAGTTTCTTTGGTATTTTGTGATTAACTACATTTTTCAGGTTTCTTTAGAAAATAATCTCAGTAACGAATAACAAAGGCACAGGTGAGTTTTAAGTGGAACCAGTTTATATATTTCAGATCATTACCAGAGATATTATACCAAGGGAAAATAAAGTAACATGTGCTGCACATTACAGTGTGGCTGATTGGAAGGACAAATGAAAATTTCAAAACTTCTAAACTCCCTTTTCAAAAACAATGTTAAAGATACTGTTTCACTACCTTATTGGAGAAAAATTAGCTTGAAGAACAGTATAGTACCTCACAACTTGCAATCTGAGACATGGCAAGAATACCAACAAAATCTTGTTGAGCACACCCAAAAACTTCAGGCTGAATGTCAGGCTTAAAACGCATCAATTGCAAGTCGACTGCAAATTTGACAACTCAACAGACATTTCAAGACTGATTGGATGATTTGTTTGATATTGGTCCCCATGATGTGGTCATACAATCACTAGCTGTGAGATTACCAGTTTCCATCGGAGCTGATATTCCTGAAGATGATTATGATGGATTGTCGTTGGACAGCACTTGTTTTACTTTGTCACCTAATCCTGAGGAGTGTCCTTGAAATCTAAGGCAACAATGAGAGGCACAGTGAATGTGGTAACTCTGAAGTGGGTGCAGCACTAGGTCGGACCATACAAGTGTCAGAATGGCTGCTCAGATATTTTCTGCAATGTCTTAATCAGGGCAGCTCCAGCACAATCCAGAGGATATAGTCGTTGGCCCAAGTGCTATCAGGAGAGCATGAATGAAACATAGTGAAGCTTTCAGTGCCATTACAATGTCAAGGGCAGTGGTTGACAGCATGGACGAGTGGGAATTAGGGCAAGGGTATGTGCTTTGATATCACTGCTTCAAACATTGGAGCAAGAGATGGAGTTTATTTTCTGTTAGAGACTGCTATTGTTTGGGAGCTGCTACATTTAGATTGCTGTCATCACATTTCAGAGATCACGCTGGAGAAGGTGTTTGGCATCTATGATGTTTCAAAGTCTTCCAACATGGAACTGTTTGGCCATTTAAAAGATTTATGGAGTGGAATAGATCAAGCTTCATTTCCACAGCCCTGGAGGATGAGAATATGGCATCCATGATTGCTTCCTGGAAGGACACTGTCATTGAGTTTGCAGTAGCTCAGCTGGAGACACCACACGTGCAAGATGGCTACTGAGAACTGCTGGAGGTGTTGATTTTTTTTGGGTGCAATGCCTTCCTGTGGAATCCTTTTCCAATATCCAGGAGTGATTAGGTGTTCCTGCTGGATGGCCAAAGCCATTTACTCCATAAAGGTGTGGCTATTCTTCAACCAGTATGAACCATTGCAGATAGGATTCTCTGGATTATGAAGTCGTGTGTCCCTCTTATTGCAAACAAATAAGGAAGCAGCTCAAGGAGGTCTGTCTTTTTTGGACTGCCATGTATGTCAAGTACTGGTTCCAAAGCCTATGCATGAGCTGCTGCAAGAAATGACCTGTCCTCGCTATGTACTTTGTCAGCATACCCAAGCAGGGAAGTCGCAGAAGCTGCCACCACAACATTTGGTCACCATTTATGGTACCAGTCTGAGCTACTAGTAGAATTTGGATTCTTTGATGATAATGCCTCAGTGGGACAGAAGAGATTAGAGGTCATGGCTCTCAGAGATACTGAAGGTCTGATGAATCTCAGAATCAGATGCCACCATTTGTCAGTCCAGAAAGAGGGACTACATGACTCCGTCACGACGTTTACACAGCCCTTTTTCAAGATCCTTGGCCTATCTGAGGAATTTTTGCAGAATGACCCCAACGAGTAGCTACTCCAAAAATCATATTGAAAGAACCAGATGGTCATCAACTCCGTGAAGGTGGTGAACAATCTTTGTAGAATGAGGAGTTGCCTTGAATCAAGAATTCAGTGCCTCTTTAACGTCCAGTGAGGAATGGTAACAGCAACTCATGCATGCAGTCGAGGACCACAGAAGCAAGTTCATTGTGCCAACAAAGGTGGGAGCTATCAAGAAGTCAAGACAAACTGACGACATGAGTTAGTGAAAGCAGTAACAATGTTGGCATTTTAAGTTAAAATACATTACATGGCATAATGTCTTATATACCATACAGTATATGCTAAAGTGCTTTAATTATTATACGGTGACTGTTCTGTGTACTTTACACAAGTACTCTGTCATTATTACACTGCAGTTTACATTGTTGTCAGGCTTGTTTACTGTTTGACTTGTCAAATTTATGGAAAACAACGCTATAATATACTTTGATTGCCTTGAGAAAGTCCTAAATAGTATTTTGTCATGCTAAACATTTTACTGGTTACTTTCAACATATAATAGAACACAATAATAGGTTGGAGAGTAACTCTCTGACACTTTTTTGTTTTTGGAACATCCTAATACAAACATAGGTACAGCAGGACATATTGAAATAGAGAGGACACTCTTTTTGGTTTCCTGTTTGCTGAACCAATCCCAGATTTCTGAATACAGGGCTAGCACATTTTTTGACTTGCCAGTTACTTCCCAGCTCAGACTAGTCACAGAGGCTGTCCTACATTGTATCCTCTGCTCAGCAGATTTAACCCTGTGATCACTGGATTACTATGAAAGCATGATACCAGCTGGGCCAATGCTTCAAATTGAAAGTAATAGAATGTGGTTTTATTTCATAAACATGGAGTGTGCTGTAAACCTGAGAACTTGGAAGTACTACACAAGGACCACAGATGTTGAAAACATTTTTATTTGTTATTTGTCTTATAATCATGTTTTTGAAACTTTTAGGGGAATGGTTTTTATTATTTGGTTACTTGAACATTTTAAATCATATGCAGAAAAATGCTGGATACTTTAGTTAACAATGTGTTATGCATTTCATATTGTGTTGTTCCTTCTTTCTATGGGTTATCATTATTAAAAGTAAGACACCCACCATCACAGCAGGCCAGTTTGGTGTCACTGTACCACTCAATTAGCTACCAATGTTTCTTACCGTGTTTTAAACATTTAAATTTTTTACAAAATCACATGCTTTAATGTTTTTTTATTTCTTGGCTAAACGTTTCTTACATCTTTGACAATAACTGTGTCAGAGTGGCCATTCAAATGCCAGGACTACTTCAAGGACTCTGAGACTCAGAAGGTCATTTGCTTGAATGGTCCAATTTTCAACTGATCAGTTAGTCATTTGGTAAAACTAACAAAATTTTGAGTTCTTTAGCTATGAAGGACTTGGACACACAAATCTTAAAGATATAAATCTTATTTTTGGTTTTGAAATTAAGTGGTTGAGTACTTTGTGTTTTAGTGCAGGAGGTGTGATGGTCAAGTTCTCTAAGGGTCAACCCTCTGGGTGTTCAGATAGTTAAGTGCCTGGATGGTCAGTGCTTGGAAGATATGTAATTGTGTATATAAATCAGATTAAATGATGCCTGATGCTGAACTAGTTCTTTCATTTAGTCTCCAGATGTTGAGGCAATCTGTTATACGGTAGGAGTCAGATTAGCTTGACTGGCTGGTAGCTTTGATGTAAGCTTATTTGGTCTCCTCACAGCCTTCTATGGGGTGGTCTTTGTTGCTGAACTTGATTCGTTTTGTTCCACGTTGGATTAAATGATTTTGAAGAATTATTTATGTTTCTCGATGTAAATTTGAAAGATTAAAATTATGTATGAAAAATCATTATCTAACCATTTTGACCACGTATTACATGAATATAATTCTGAATGGCTTAACAAAAAATAGCTACTTTTTATGGGTTGTTATCCAGATATGTAAATGCAACATGTGATGTATGTTTGCCATACTTAGTGGTGGACTGAGAGGGGCATGACTGACATGCATACCTTAAAACTAGCAGACCAATGCCTATCCTAATTATTTTTTTTATCCCACACCCCACTATAACTTTTTCTTCAACTTCAATCCTGGATCTGTCTCTTTTATTCTAAGAGACATTTCACCAAGCTTCAGCAAATGATATCAGATTTCAATTGTTCATGGAAAGGAGTTGAAAAAATATCCAGTTACAGACTTATACGCAAGTGCTAAACACACTGCAAGTTTAAATTGTAATGTTGTCGAACGTACGATGATAATTACCATTCATTTTAAATATGATGTAGGAGCAGAATAATATCACTTGTGTAATATAAGATTTGAATTTCAAGATACATTATATCTTAGGTGAGCTGAAATCTGAGGATGGGCTTGAAGTCAACTCATTTTTTCAGCCATGGAATATGAGAGTATCATGATCAGTGGATATTCATAATTGCAAATGTTGTTGCACTTGTGTATAGCACCTTTTCAAGGGAACCTCCGCAGAGGTGCTTCCGAACTAACTACACAAAACCACAGTCAAACAGAATGGTTTTCACCTGCTCAGGCATAGAGGTAAGAAAGGTCAAACTTGCCCAAGAAGCTTCTGTCTTGGGTTGCTTGATAACCTTTTCCACAATAACGGGCTATATAAAGGAAAGCTTCTGACATTGACGTGCTTGGTCATGTCCAGTGGGCCTAACCTCTATATATGTATTAACAGCCCGGTTGCCTTTAGCATTTTCCAATAGCAGTTAGATATACCATTTTTGCATTAGCCATTATTGTTATTGATTGTTAATGCGACTGCTAGTCACTGTAGGTGCTAACAACATGTGACATAAGCCATGTGGTATTCTGAGAGATCAAAATTAATGGATACAGACTTTTTGGGTTTTTTGTTGTGCACTAACTGCCCAGGTTTAATCAAACTTGTCCACCTAAAGTGTAACCACGAGACTTCCCTAGTCTGTTAAAGTCCATTTGTTAAAAATTATTCACAGAGATGCCTATCTTCCGAAGAACAATGATACATTTCTCCAAAGGTCACAAAGGTTTATCAAGGGCATGCTAAGTTGAGAAATTTTTTCAGGACTATTTAATCACTGGGACTTTGAACCACGATTTCCTGTTGTGAAATTTCAGATCAGGCATCACACTGTTTTATTCACATTTGAAGGTCAGGAATGGGTTATTTATAACTACTTACGATTTATGCCTTATTTCCTTAAATCTTCCTCTTGGCTCAATGTAAAAGGATACACACCTTTTAACAGAATGGTGCTTCAGAATTTTTGCTTCCTACCAAAAATCGTTTTTCCTACCTCCAATGAAATTTCTGTGATACATCATGCATCTTCCCCCCTTTGTTTTAGATGCCCCTGGGAATTCATGACCATATTTTGGAATCATCATGTAGTTAAATTACTCAACTTAACACGATAGGATAAAGTGTGATGTAATGTAACGTGATGTGACAAGACATAACTGAATGATACCAAGGGGTTTCAAGTGGATCTGATAGCTTGATGTTGAGGAATGCATATGAGAAATGAATCGTCACCCTAAGGTTACAAAGGCTTCATAATTATAATCATAAACTCGAGATTTCTACAGTGCCCAAAGAAAGCTAAGTCACAGCAACCAACTTATTCGCAGGCACTCAGTCAAAGCAAATTCGATAGGCAGGAAGGGTCAAATTCAGTTCCAGGTCAAGATCCAAAGGTCAGGCAGGCAGAAAGTCAGTTGGCTATGGTGGTTGGTGTTTGGTATTGGAGCAGCAAAATCATTAAATGAAGAGAAGGAATCAGGATAGGAAATGTTGAAGAGGAATGATTTCAGTTTTGAGTGAAAGGCATGCACAGAGATTGCAAGGGGCAAAGTGTTGGTGAGTTTGTATGATGGGTCAGATAATTGTTGTAATTCTGGCATGAGTTTATTCCAGAGGATGGAGCAGGTCTGGCTATGGAGCAGTTTCCAGATTTGAAGGGTGAGGTGTCAGGAGGGCAGAGAAGTGTTAGGGCCAAAGAGGAGCAGGTTGAATGGGGTGGTTTGACTGACAAACATAGGGCAATTGTGTGTTGTGGGTAAATGATAGGATTTTGTACTCTATTTGTTTAGGTATTTTAAGTCAGTGTCAGTACTCTGAGCAGAGACTGTTGGGTGGCTGTGATGGTGGTGGCACATCATACAGAAGCAACAAAGGCAGAATTTAAAGTTGGCAGAGTTTTTGTATGTCATTTAAGATAGGCGCTGTGTTCAAATATGTGAGCCAACTGCACTGTGCAGCCAGAGGTATTCCGGAGACATCAAGCCGAATGCCTTCAAGAGCCACCGTGTGCCAATCAAGTCTTAAATCTGTCCTCATGAGATGGTTTGATGCACGTGTTGGGCTTTATCAAGGAGCCTGCAGCTGCTGCAGCTGTAGTGAACCTGTCGCCCAGTGCATCCTGTTGATAAGTGACTTGTTCCTGTTGCAGATCCGTCTGTAGGAAACTGTTCTTTTGTTAATCAGCTTGGTTGGTTCACTGCCTCCTGCTCTCTTTTATCTGAAACCTGCTACATCCTTCTGCACTCGGTGAGGCATCATTGTTTTGTTTACAACAATGCAGTTGTTATTGCTCACCTGCAAATCATCCCGGGATATCGAATTTATCATTTGATCCTGAGTTATTTTATTTACATGTATTATGATTTCTGCATTTATTAATGCATTTATTAACCCTCTAATGACTAAGCATCAATCGATAGTACTGAACAGTTATGAGTGAAGAACTTGCTCAAAGTCCCTACACAGTAGCCACCTCTGACGAGGCTTGAACCTGTATTCTCTGTGTTACAAGCTGAGTACTAATATCCAATTGGCTACCGTGCCTCACAAATGTTGACCAAATGTTGCCTGTGTTATAGCAGTATTAACAACAATACCAAAGAAATAACAGCAATAATAATAATAATAATAATAATTACTGACTATATAATCAATTAATTAATTTTAATGAAAAAATAAAATAATAATGAGAGCAACCATGTGTCAGTTGTCCGTGGGTTCAGGGTAATACACAGAACTGTGAAAGCTAATGTCCTTTTACCACTCCAGTTAATAATAATACAGTATTTGGGGATTTCCAACATTGTGACCAAAGGTAACTGATGAAACTGGCAATCCCCATTTCAGGGCTGAGCACTTTACACTGTTTCAAGGTGTCCACGTGAGGCTGTGCAATGTGCTATTAATGGCCTCCATCATCTGCCAACACAAAGCAGGTTCATTATTCTAAGATCATTTTTTTTATGCCCCAAAATTCAGTCACTTGTTTCTTGCGGATCAGCTTTAGGCCAACATAGACTGAGACAGTTAGATCAGGTAACAAGGGAGGTCTAGAAACCATCATTAACATTAATTAGGTTAAGTAACATGCTAATGAGGCAGGCACCACTTTCGATGTCAGATAGTGTATTGGCTTGAGATGAGTGTAGTTGCAGTCTTCTTTAGCCAATTTGACCATGGCTGTGAGCACTAAGGAACCCTAAATTGTCATTTTAACCAAATATATCATACATGCCATTAATGATATCAGAAGAACATTTGTTAGTGAATACTGATGACCCTAGTTCATAGGTGGAAACAGGTCTTTTGCAAATCGATGGCTGGCAACCTGATGATGCTATATTTTCTCATTCAAATCTCTAACAAGCATGAACTACTGTGATTCATATTTATGTGCCTCAGATTTAATTGTCAGAAACTGCAACTTCAGCAGGTTCTGCACTGCGTGAATTGTTCAACTACTGCACTCAGCCTTCTATTCTCATTTTACACCTGGTGTGTTTGAAACTCTTAACCCCATAAATGCTGAGGAAGTAGAGTTTATTCCTAAAAGTTGACCATCATCTCTACTGCCTAGTAAGACTGACATGAGACACTTTTCTTCTTGGTGTTGAAAACGAAGTATGGTTTCCTGAGATGCTATTTCTTTGGAAATCTTCCATAATCTGTTTTTTATTCCTTGTTAAATATTTTAACATGAATTTGGGCAAATAATATAATCTTTTGCAGTTTTGCTTACCAATGAGAATTTTATAGGCTTTTGTACTGCCAGAAGTAGTACCTTGTATTTGCTTAGTATTTCTGGATTCTCCTGTTTTTGCTTGCTGCTGAAAATGTCATTGAAATAAAAGATTTGCTATTTTTAATTGCAGAGGATATCAAGCAGAAGCATAAGCAATCCTTTGAATCAAACAGGAAACTCATCTAAACCTTATGAATGTGTCTTGGAATTAACGCAGATTGTGACATTGCATACTGGTTTCTATGATTGCGTCTACACCAATACCTCATTTGCAGAACATAGAGCAAGGATTTATATTTATGTCTATGGTAAGTTTGATAAGTATATGAATTATATTTACTGTCACAAAATGGACAGATGTAGCCTCTTACCTTACATCTTTTATATTCGGTACTTGAATTTCCTCTCAACTTGAATACATTTAACATTTAGTTCTGCAATCTCACTTTTGCATGTAACCAGTTTGATATTTTTAATAGAAATAAAGTACAAAAAAATGACAAAGATTAGATGCAGATACTTTGTAATAGTTGTAGTATCTAGTGTTTCTGGCTGCTGGGACCGTTGGCGTGGACCTTGTCATACCTTTATCATTAATCAATACTTTGCAAACATTCATATGGCTTATTATTACTGATGTGAACTAAATTTTTATAAGTAGCAGTATTTTAAGTCAGTGATTGCTGCAGTAAAAGGCTGTTCATGAACTGAGTAATCATTTGCATTTTGTTTACCTGTAATCAGATGGGAAGAAACTACTTGTTCCACTGGAAAAGTCAAATTTTATCCGGGTATCAGAAGGAAGGAATGTGACAATTCCGTGCCGTCTAACTCATCCTCTGGCTAAAGCAAAGCTAATAAAATCAAGACCAAGGGAAGAAGTTCCACTGGGACCACGTTTCATTTATGATTCAAAGACTGGCTTCACAGTTTTTTTTGTTACCTCTTTCTTCAGTGGGTCCTTTGTTTGTCAAGCTGTGCTTGGTGATAAAGTAACTGAGGAACAGCTAATAATGTTCTTTACAGGTAGGTTCTGTGATCTTTGTTTTTTGACAAAGTTGAGCCATTTATGCTTTTTCCCATACAACAAACTATAAGGCAAGGAATTTAGTCTAATCTACTCAAATACTGGGCAATATCTAATATAGTCTAATCTAATGACTACTATGGTGCTGTTATATGCCCAATGCATCAGTTGATGGTTTCTTCAGGTGAAATCGTCAAATGTCGTAAAGTAGTTTCAATGTGGATGGTATGAATTTGATGGTACCTGTCAAACTTGTGAATCTGTTGAGCAAGCCAAAGTTCTGGATCAGTCCATATTAAATCTAGCAGTGCTATCTCTATATAAATACAACCTAATATAGCAGCTACTCTGTCTCCATGCCCCTTTGGTTTCCCAGCAACCAGATCTAGTTCTTCACTTGGTATCTCTGAACAAGCCCTTGACTTAATGCAGTGCTCTTGGATCAGCCAGTGCCATTTGCCTTGCTTTTAAGTAACATTTTAGAAATTTTTGAGTTTACGATTTGCAATTTTATAAACTCCTTCTTTATACCTCTTATTACTACAGCGTCTAATAAAAGCTTAGTCACAGAAGCAACTTACTTTAATATTTTCTTGCACAATCATGTAATTCCAAGTTCAAGTTTTATGTTCACAAGTTGAAGTTTAACATGATTTTTTCATTTTAGAAGCAACCAAATTTCCACCACACGTCAATTTGACTGCTGACCATACGGAGGCACTTGTTGGAGAAACAGTCAAGTTCACCTGCGTGGCACAAGTCCAGTTAGGATCCACAATTCATTTCAACTGGCAGTGTCCCCATGTGCGTTCGCCATCGATTGATGTTCTGTTATAATTATTAGACGGTGACACTAATCTAATCTAACCTAATCTGAAAACTAGTATAGAGCCATTGTCGTAATGCACGCCTAATAACTCATTATTCTGCTGCCCTGAACTGTGCATGTATCTGTGTATGTGCGTGTGTGTGTGTGTGTAACTGTACATGTATGAACACATTGTTTTATCATTATTATTATTATTATTATTATTATTATTATTATTATTTCCAGAGGTCTCTTGTAGGCAAAGCCATATTCTGAATTCCAATCCTTTGGACAAAACCTGTCAAGATTCTTGAGACTTTGGAGACAGTAGACAGGCTACAGAGGATAAGCAATCCACAAAAGAGGAATTTTAATCCCAGACCTGAACGACTATAGAGAACTTGCTGAGTACACAGAAATGGACAGCAAATTTCAGAAACTTGGACCTGCAACTAAGAAAGCCTTGGAACCCAGTCCTAGCTCTGGGCAGAACCTAGCTTCAGGTAGAGTGAGTGCAATATTTATGAGGGGTGAGCAAATCAAAGATATGTTTTCTGGCAGATGTGCATGACCTTGTAAATTATGAGACATTTTAAACTGGACCCTCTGTTCGATGGGAAGCCTGTGTTTATTGCAGTATTGGTATAGCGTTTTTGCAATTTGGTGGTTTCCACCAGTTAACAAGTTAACTTAATGAGTTTAACAATTTCCAGTTACCAGACAACTGGACCAGCTCGAGCAGTACTAGAACTACAAAGTCAAATGGAAGTGTTACCTTCGAAGAAGCCACGACACAAAGGATAATTCAAGTTGTAAAAAAATCCGATGGAGGAAAATACTGCTGCACAGCTAGCGACCGCACTAACAGAATGTCTAGAAAGGAGCTGAACCTCATCGTTCATGGTAGGCATTTGAGCAGGCTTATCTAAATCTAATCTGATCTGATTTGGTCTGATCTTTATCTTTTCTTGTCTTTTTGTACACTCCTTATCATCTTCTTTAGTGTTGATAAGTTTGATAACATGCTAATGAAGAGTTGAAGTCTCAGTCTTGATGTCTTGATTTCAAGATGGTATCAAGACTTGCTTTTTAAAATATCCTGATTTTGTCTTAGTAATTTTTGGGCAATGTCTTGATGTTAACTTCCTCATCTCATTTCGCTGTGGAGGTATGACACCTTAATTTTGGACCTCAGCGTCTTGTCACCAAGTCACATAGCATCATTTAGATTTAGTCAATGCTCAGATAACTAGAAAAGTCCCCCGCTGCAGGGTCCCACACACACACACATAGCCTGACCAATGGATTCTCATTCAGAATCTAATACTTTCCTGGTTACTGAGGCTGAATGGGTTCAATGGCACTAATAGCATAGAATGAAACACCATCCACACACATGAAAACCATGCCAGAATTGAGAAAAACACAAAAACACAGGTGATAGTCTGAACTAATGAGCTTTTTGAAGCAGTCTGAACTAATGAGCATTATGAAGCAGTCTGAACTAATGAGCTTTTTGAAGCAACCTGAACCAATGAGCATTATGAAGCAGTCTGAACTAATGAGCATTATGAAGCAGTCTGAACTAATGAGCTTTTTGAAGCAGTCTGAACTAATGAGCATTATGAAGTAGTCTGAACTAGTGAACATTATGAAGTAGTCTGAACTAATGAGCATTATGAAGTAGTCTGAACTAATGAGCATTTTGAAGCAGTCTGATCTAATGAGCATTATGAAGTAGTCTGAACTAATGAGCATTATGAAGCAGTCTGAACTAATGAACATTATGAAGTAGTCTGAACTAATGAGCATTATGAAGCAGTCTGAATTAATGAACATTATGAAGGAGTCTGAACTAATGAGCATTATGAAGGAGTCTGAACTAATGAGCATTATGAAGCAGTCTGAACTAATGAGCATTATGAAGCAAATTTCATGCTAGGTGAAGTAACTGCCTGAAAGTGGAGAAGAGAGTGCGAAAAGGCAAGGAGAGTACTTAGAATGGCGTCGACTGTCAATCACAAAGAGGTTCTACAACCAGTAGGCTGGCAAGTGATGAATGCCTGTCCTGCAGAGACCCAGTGGACCAAAGGATATTTGGATGCTGCATCTTCTTCCATCCATCTATGAAGGACTGCTGGATGTTGCAGTAACCATGCAGGCTTCATCAGTCATCATCACACCTCATCCTCGATGCAGTGCAGTCCAGGAACTCTGAACAAGATGTAAACTTTCAACTCTGGAAGAGAATCCTTGGACTGGGTTGTGTGAGTGTGTGGGAGCCTGCCAGTTGTGACTTTCCTAGTTATCTGAACACTGTTTACCTATGAACTTTTTCTTACCAATGAATTTAACATCATTTAGGCTAGCGTAGGTGGTAGCTCTTTTGTGAGGTACTTAAAAGGCACTATATTAAATGTCTAGATATATAATATGTAGACACAGTGTTGTTTGGTTGAATACTTGTTTGAACTAACCTAGTTTTAAGTTACCACTTTTCAATTAGAGTATTATTTCAGTGCATTTATAGGAATTCAGAAACTTGTTGAAATTGCTATGGTATAACCATTTTGGATTATCATGTTTTAAATCAAGCAGTTTTAGCTTGCATATTTTCCATTAACAGAAAAGTCATATGTAAACTTGACTGCTGAGCACAAAAAAGTGGAGGTGTCACTTTCAGCACCTGTTGCCACATTGTCTGTGTCCATCAGTGCTTATCCTAAGCCGGTGTTAGCTTGGTACAAAGACGGACAACTTCTGAGAATCAGCAGAAGGTACGCTATTTTTCCAATAAGTTTACAGTCAAATAATGTGCTTTGTGCGGTATCTATGTTACACCTACGATTCTTTGCTCAATCGATTGACTTATGGCATGTTAACAAATGCATTACTTACTTACTTATCTTGTCTTATCTAATTACTGTCTATATAAGTAGCTCATGTTGTGCAGGTTGTCAAACTGCTTACTTAGTTACCATAGGCATTGTTGTACTTTGGCTTTATCGCAAGCATTTAACTGATAATGTTAATTAACCCTGACCTGTTTAAAAGTAGAGATAAATTATCAAATTGTGTTAAAGATGTTTTTGTATTATGATAAAGAGTGTGTTTGCACTTTAATTCAGTAATGTGACAGGCGTAATCAGCTTGTTTCAATAACTTTATCAAAACTGATTCAAATTCATGAGAGGCATTATGACGTTATGTCACTTGCTTTCAAAATTCTTTTTGGCAAGAAGCTTGATGAGGAAGATACTGAAGGGAAATATTTAAGATATTGCAACTTCTTCAACTTCTGTGAATTTGTAAATATTAAATGCAATGTTTTATTGAAAGAGAAATTGTTAAAAGGCATATCTTTTAAATAATTAAGTAAATCACGTTCTGCTACTAAAGTCTGAATTGTCCAAAAAGGCATATTTAGGTTGTTAAGTTCTGAGTGAATAGACTTTACTGTAGTTATTTAAAATAAAAATTTGAAAAACAATAAGTTTCACAAGAAGAGAGCTGATTTTCCATAATTTTTTTGGCAGAATGCTTTTGATGAGAAATAAATTCCATGAGTTGGGTCTAAGGTGGTAAAATTGTAAATTAGTAAACATAATCTTGATTTTTAGTGGTAGATTGAAGTCTCAGGAGGGAAAACTATCGATTTCCGAGCCAAGGCTTTCTGATACAGGTCACTATACATTGGCTGCTTCAAACAGAGATGCCAATGCCACTGTCAACATCATTCTTGTGGTTAAAGGTAACATTAAGAACTTTCTTAGATTCAGTGGTGTCACTTAAAAAACAATATTTTAACTGAAGCAGTGTTTTAAGAAGTTGGACATCCTTTCTGTTGCCAAGCCTTTTAAGGCAAATTACCTGATAATTTGTTTCCTGAAATATCTGGATTCAGTTAGGAATAGACTTTTTTGATACAGCCATCTGCAGGATGTAAAAAAACATCAACTAGCGATGTAATCAAATGGAATCTATGGTCTGGTTGAAACCCTAAAGCAAAATCTTGGAAATAGGAAAGCAGCCTCGGCAAAGAATACGAGTTTATTGCATTTGGTTACTATAGGTTTTTTAATAAACTGTCTGTTTTGACTGGTGTATTTTAATGGATAAGCATATGTATTATTAAGTTATGGTTATGAAAAACTAATAAAGGGTTGAGCAACCTGTGTACTTCATATTTAGTTTAAAACTATTTAATGACATTAAGCCTTCATGGGTGAATCCAGGACCAGGATCCAGAAGTTTTATTCTTTGGGAACATGCCATTGAGTTGCCTGTCCAGCCGGTTAGGGCAAGGGTCACCTCCTAAATGAGTAAGTAAGAAAGGTCATCATGAAAGTGAACTGAAACGACTGGTCATCAACTAAAACAGGTCTTCCAAAGTCTTGGGAATTAATAAAAAAGGTTATTAAAAATCCTGAGGAATGTAGTAAAAGTCTGAGAAATTAAGAAAGAAAAACTAAGGAAGTTCATAAAAATTAAATAAAGAAAGATTGCAAACAATGCTAATGGCTAAGAAGGTCATAAGAAATTTTGATGTGAAAAGTGCCAAGAGTTCTGATAACTAAAAACAGTTAGTCAAAATTTTTTCCAAAGTTAAACATGGCTTTGCCGACTTGCCTCCCTCTTAGTAAACTTCTGGATCTGCCAATACAAGCTTCTGATACTGAGCATAGTTTTCACCAAAAAATATAGATTGCATTCCAACGATATTTCTAGTTACAAGAATTTTTCCTTACAAAAAAAGGCTTGAATTTTTTAGTGTCCATCGACTGATGCCTTGGTAATTTTTTGCCAGTGGCACTATTGGGGTTCTTAGATTATTAGAATTATATTCAATGATTTTGTCTTAACTGTGCAAAATTTTATCTGTTTTTCATTCTGTCTCTGACAGTGCCTCCTTCAGTGAGTCTAACAGGTACAAGTGAAGTTTATACACTGCACAAGAAGTACACTTTGGTCTGCCATGTGTCAGGAATTCCATTTCCTGCTGTAAACTGGACATGGCAGCCATGCATGATTGCATCTTGCTCTTCCACAGAGAATCAATGGAGACATATTAATGAGTCACAGAATATTCCTGAGGTAAATATGACTCACAGAGCTGATGTCATTGTGCAAAATTCCATGTTATGCAACTAATGTCGTACAAATTAAAGGTGTTTTTCATCCTGCTGGTAGATAATGGCATGGTAAAACTCGATTTATTTTTACTCGCAATGAGCTAAACCCAGAAAAGCCTTCATGTCATGCATTGCAAGTTCAGAAGGGAGGAACAAATCAGCATGACAAAACTATAAGATTTGTGAACTGTTGCTATTGATAGAGACTAAAACATTTCTTTGCAGAATAATTGTGTATCAAATGTACTGTAACCAGAAAAATATATATAGGGCTATTATGGTCCTCTTAGAAGCATTGTAATACTGTTCTATGTATATAAAGAGGACATTTTTTCTAGGTATGTCAAGAGGGTAATACTGTCAATCTGACAGTAGAAGCAGGTCAGTCTGGTTTGTTCCGTTGTCAAGCTACAAACAGTGAAGGCAATGTTCAAGCAGTTGCAAGATTTATTGTCTCAGGTCAGTTAAAAACGGTTTCTAAATTCTGCCATTATGACGAAATTCATTACAGACGTTGATGGGAAACACTGAGGCAGTCTCAGGGCAGTATTTTAAATCACCTGATCTTGGTCTTGATGGCTTCTTGCACAGTCTCTTGGTCTACCCTGTACCGTTTTGGTCTTTTACATAGGTTATTTACTGTAAAGAAACAAGAGAAATCATAACGTGTCTTGGCCTCGATAAATGTGCCTCAGTCTTAGTCTTGATCTTGTAGACCACTGTCTTCTTCTTGAAGATTCTTCTCTGGGTCTTTTAATCTTGGTTTTAAGATTGTTGTCTTGATACCTATGTTCACATAATTATAGACATGCTGCTGAACAAGAATTGTTTTACAATTTTTTTAATTAGTTAAATGAATTGTCTTTTGATAAATTTTAAGTACTTTGTAATGAAATGCATAATCTATAAAGCACTCCTTCAAGCTATTTACGCAGAGGCTCTGCCAACCGGGCCTCAACAAATAGACAGAAGTCTATAATTTAAGACAGAAGGCATCACTAGCATCTGCTTCAATCATACAGTGAAATTTGAGCAAAACTGTTGCTTTTTCTTTTGAATTTCATATTGTTTCTGATTTGTCATCATTTGCTATCTGAATTTATATAATGCGTATCTCAAGCATCATGATCTTGATGAGTTGTTGTAATTCCATGAGTAGTTTGGTAATGGTCAATCATTCATAACTGTTGAGGTGAAGCAGTATGAACAGGGAAGTAGAGCAGAATTTAAACTCTGACCTCAAATTCAATTCTCGTGAATTTCATTTTGATCAGCCAAATCTATAATGACTTTCAAGTAGGTTTGATCTTTGTTGAGTTGTTGAAGGATGGAATTACAAAGTCAGAAATGATACATAATAATCTGACAGTTAAAGCTATCCCAAATCACCCACCATTTGTAAATGAATGTTGTACATTTGACATTAATTTGGGGTTCTTCTGCATCTAGTATTTGACCTTATAGACCTAAAACCTGGAAAGCCAAGTTATATTACAGTAGGTGTTTCATATGCACAGAAAAAGCATTTAGATAAGAAAATTGCTCAGTTATTGAATAATTGAGCTACAGATTCAGGTGTACTGACATCGCACACGTTATAAGTGCTTTAAATAAAATAAATAATAATAAATGAATAGTTATGTTCTCTATTTTTAGACTTTGACAGCCTATTAGAAGTGTCTAAGTCTTCTGATGATATCATCGAAGGTGATGATGTCATTGTAACATGCAAGGCCAACAGACACACCTTCAATGCATCAACTCTGCACTGGGTGCAGAGTAACAGTAGTTACACGAATGAAACTGAACCTCTTTCCAACCAAACTGGACTCACCATTTCCCATACTGAGTAAGGAAATGTACCATACAATGTACTGCATCATGTTTGATTAAATTATAAGGAAGAATGTTCAGTTTGTAACTAAATAATGCTCAAACAACTGAAAGAGATCTCCACTCTAAAAATTCCGAGAGGTGTAAATACATGTAATGGCCCAAAAATGTTCATCCACCCACAAAGTACATCTTCATACACAATTGTTATTAAGAGTGTAGTGCTAATCTTTCAACTGAAACACCCAAAGAAGCAATCTGATTATTACACCTGTGCAGTCTTTTTCTCTGACTTTTGGGCTAACTTTTAAGGTCTGGAAATATGTTTGTGACAATACAAAACAGTAAAATTAGAATGCATTCAAGCTTTGTTGTTGGCTAGACCATCATCTTCTCCATTTTTTAGAAACCAAGACATCATTTAGTGCAAATTCAAACTTCTAAACTGATTGTAACCAGTTGCATACTGTAACAGAATTTCATGTTTAGATGCTCAGTCTGATGTCTACCATAGAGGGGTTTATGTTAGACTTTATTTTCTCATGTGATTTAAATGGAGGACATTGGTCCAATTTAATGCTTGATGAAAAAGTAGACTATACAGATTTTGAAAGTGATGTCTTGTAATTTACTTGCTATTAGTTGCCACACTGATTTTTATATTTTAGAAATGAGTATTCTTTTTCAAGCACTCTGAAGTTTCCTAATATACAACTTTATGACAAAGGAATTTATTTTTGTCAAAGTAAAAGACTGGATGTTGATGAAATTGTCTCCTTCAAATGGCATCTTGACATCAGCCGTAAGACTTTGTTTGCCTGGTTAATACATGTATTAAAATTAGCGCATTGTAACAGGTTTTGTGAGCTGAGTGCTACATTTAATCATTCTATTGGGTCTTATAATTTTTTTACCCGAGGTAAGCGTAATCGCACAGAAACAACAAAATTACTCTAGGAACTGGCAGCAGATATCTGGATATCCTCGTCCTCTGCAACATCAGTAAACATGCCTCATAATGCTATAGCATTACAGCACTGGATAGAGATGGAAAGATCCAAAAAAGGGAAATTGATTTCACATGACTCTCTTGAAGTGTTCAACAGGCGACAGCCAACCTCACGGGGGTATATATGATCCCTCAGGATTAAAAAAATTATGGGGGCATTATTCTGGGAAGGCTGATCTTTGCTGATGGCTTATTATTTATTATTTTTTTAATATTTTCACACTTTTGTTATTTTTTCTTTTTCTCCCAACATACACAAGAGCCCACAGAATTATTGTTATTTATATTATTATTATTATTAATTTATAGAAAACCTGAGGTAGCAACGATCTCCCAGGATTGAAAAACTCTAGAGATAAGGAAAATGTTTTGGCCTAGAATTCTAGCTTCTGGGCTAGCAGTCGACTTCTTCTCAGAGAGGAAAAGGTGCTGCAGAAGGTAGTGGCATTAAAGCAGTGAATAGTGTGCTGAATAAGATAAATGGTTTCCCTCATATTGCTGCATGCACGAATAAGACATCACCCCAACTCTGTTTTGAATGTTAGGCCAATGTTGTTCATTGGACCAAGAGTCTCAGAAGCTAATGAAACAGCATCTCTTACTTCACCTATTTTCCTATCCACTGTTTTTGTGTCTTTGCAATGCACTTTTGTGGTTTTCGACAAGACTTTAGCATGTATGTTAGCTTTTCTTGGTTTTCATTGACCCTCAGTTGATGCCTTGAACTTTATTACAGCGGTGCTAGAGAAGTTCTCAGATTAGATGAGACTAGCTAGTTTGAAGCAAGTCATGTAGGCCTATGGATTTCAGCAATGGCAATTAAAATGGCAATAAGAAACTTTTCTGTAAAACATAAAATGCTATTACTTGGAAATTTACTGTTATATATGGAAATTTACTGTTGAAACACGAAAACTGACAGCAATGTTTTTATTTACTGCAGCAATGGAGGGCCCAAAATTCACTACATTTCTGCAGGGAACTGTTCGGCTGTTTGTTGATACAAGCTACGAACTGAGGTGCTTTGCATCTGGACGTCCAGTCCCTGAGATAAACTGGTACAAAGATGGCCATTTGTTGAATGCAATGGAAGATACAGCTTACCATCTCAGGCACAACAGATCTGTGTAAGCCTGTAATTTCTGTGCTGTGTATATTCTGGTAAATCATTCTTATTTCTTTTATTTTTATGTAATTGCTCTTGCTGCCTGTTTGTCCCATTATATGCTTTGTAAAAGTTTTTGTAAAGTCAGATTACAGTTGTGGCTTTCCACACTAATGTTGATTAAGACATGTAAGAAATGGGCTGTTACCACACCTTACTGCACTACACTGCTCTGCACTTCTTACTGGCGTGCAAGATTAAATTTTATCTAATTGCAAGAGCTTTAAGAATAATTGTCTAAGGCAATCAGTTGGACTTGAAAATCCATGCAAAATAAATTTCAAAGTTGTTGCAGACTTCAACTTTTAGGTGCCAGTCATGTATAGTAAATGGTGTATATTGAAAGCAGCTTGATTTATCACAGTTAAGAACTGGATCTTCACCTTGCTTGTGTGACTTACAGGTTGGTGTTGCTAAGAGTGAATGAGAGTGAAAGTGGAATTTATGCTTGTGAAGCAGTCAACCGTGTAGGCTCCATCATCAGCAACTTAACACTTTACGTACTAAGTAAGTCTTCCTGTTATCTTTGTGATGTCAGAAGTAATAGTAATTTTATAAAGCCACATGAGAATAATGTTCCATACACAGCTTACAGTCAGATGGAAAAAGGTATGTCTTTGGAACTCTTGAGAATCTAATTCTGTTTGCATTAATCGTAACCAGACACTATGTCAGTCGAAGACTTGTTCAACGAAGAAGATCCAATAAAAAAAGAAGCCTTGATATGCACCTGTAGATGTTTGGTGGCTGAAGTTGCTTCAGTTTGCAGAAAACAGTGACTGATGATGTGTCTGGGTGATTTGGTGGAGACAGAAACATTCAGGTCATGGATGCATTGTGTAGCAGCATCAGCCATTGCATCGAATACAAGCATTAAAGATCTTATC
>OZ029916.1:19330563-19435563 GCA_964023275.1 Norana najaformis
ATATATATATATATATATATATATATATATATATATATATATATATATATATATACTTCACCGGAGAGGCGTCCGAGATTTTGGCCTACAACGACAACGGCGGGGCTTCGATCGAGCGTCGATGATTATTGGACAATAGCAAAGGGGTGTAGAAACGAAATAGGGCGTTAATTATATTAAATCGAATTAAAACATAAATGATTACAATACTTGAAAAAAACTAAAGCGAAGAGAACAATCTAAATCTGAAACTATTATGCGATTCTGGTATTATTTAAATAAAATTATTATTATTAAATCTGATGCATTTAACCTTGTGGCCGGTCCGCCCATACTGTCAGAGGTTGTGGCTGGCAGCAGAGGAAGCTTTGGGACTTGGACCTACAAATGCACGTGAGCCAAATGTATGAATGGAAAAGTCCATCCGAATAAGATGAAACACAGAGGGAAAGTTCTCTCTTCCACCTTCCCCATACAATTCGCACCACGCTTGCATAAGTTGTCCATATATACAATCAGTGGCCGATCCAGAAATTTGCAGATTGAAAGGGGAGGGGTGGTCAGTAAGGTCGTACAGAACTTCGAATTTTGGTGACCACTTTTCCAATTTCTACCGTAGTTAAAATCCCAGCACATATCAGTCTTCGGTCAGACAACGCTGTTCGAAGTTAGTTAGCGCTGCATACTCGACATGGTCAAGTGATCACATCATCTATGGGCTTACACGTCGATGCTATGGGATAAGGGATTCGAAGCGAGGACAGAACTGATGGCTTATACGAACGAACGTCTGCAGCGGCCACTGATGCGGCGGCATTCTGCATAGCCCCTATTTATCATCCCCATTCCAAAGACCCTTTTACGCACAAGGGTTAAAAACCAAGCAGGCCCAAGGAGGTTCCGTCCTACGAGGTTCACATAAGAATTCTGAGCATACGGTAGGTCAGTTGGGTCTTAGACGACGACAGTGCGAGG
The DNA here is from genome assembly GCA_964023275.1 of Norana najaformis. NCBI lineage: Eukaryota > Metazoa > Annelida > Clitellata > Crassiclitellata > Hormogastridae > Norana > Norana najaformis. The sequence continues at coordinate 19,331,539 of OZ029916.1, forward strand.
CACAGATAGACCTACTGTCATGTAAATGTAAATGTACACGGCGTTATGTAGCGAGCGACCGTATGGCTTCCACGCTGCTCATTTCAATGAATCGATCGCGTGAAATCCAGTTATCTGACCCATCATGCAAACTCGCTTATGCTCCACCGCTTGCAATTTCTGCTTCGGCCTTTCACTGCAAACTGAAAACATTCCTATTTCACTGATCCTAGCCTGACTCCCCTTCTTCCTCTTATCCGTCTTACCGCTCCAATCCCAAATATCACCCCCCATAGCTGCCACGCTGTCTCTGCCTGACTGTTGGATTTTTACAAGGAACCGAACATTTTTGCCTATTGATTTTGTTTTGGCTGAGCGTCTGTGAATAAGCTGGTCCCCGTAACGTGGCTTTCGTTGGACGCTGTAGAAATCTCGGAATTACAATTACGATTCACCACCCCTGCCCGTTTGAATGGGCGCCACGACATTTATGGTCCCTGTGAACGGGCCGTGCAGCCATGTAATGTAAATCTCCAAAATTCTCAGCGCCACACAAAACCCGAGTTATGGAGACCAGCTTATTTACAGGCGCTATATCAAATTAAGTCCGCAAGATCCAGGTTGTTTGGTCAGTTCTGGTGCTAGGTCAGAATCCGGGGTGGAGAGAAGCCGGGTAGACAGCGTAGTACTACGGCGGAATCTGTTGGCGATGTTGAGGGAGGGTGCAGGAGCAGAAGGATAGAAGAGCTTGACAAGTTCGGCTTTCAGTCTTAATTGAAAAGCTAAAATAGGCGCATGCAAGAGACCTAAAGCAGTATGTCATTCCTTGTCCTCTTCTCCACCGTGCAAAATCCCCTTTGGGGTCAGCGTTTAGCGTTATCGCTCTGTGCAATTGTTGCTGTTGTCGTGTCAAATGTCCGACGTGGCGTCTTACCCGATCCGGTGCGATATATCTGGTGCCCTTTTGAAGTCGCCGTGAATATGGCCCGCCATCGTGCGATCAGCGCCAGGACTAGGATCTTCGTCTTACGGAGATCCATAGAAGACAACACCATTTATTTCTCCCTCTTCCTTTTCGCAGAGCAGTAGCTGCAGCTGCCACAGCTGCTGCTGCTGCTGCTGCCGCTGCCGCTACTGTCTCCGCCGCTCACTCACTGATTGGAAGCCGTCTATTAGCATTTATTCCAGCGCGTTCAGTCACTGGCGCCCCTAGCGGCGGCAGACAGATGCAGCGCTGGCACTTCGGCGGACGCGCGTTTTTAATAATAGCCGCGGAGCCTCTGACCAGATACCTTGCAGGAAGGAGGAATAGAGGGAGGAGAGGAGGGGGAGGAAGAGGTGCAGGTTTGACGGTGCATGTGGGCCTTTGCTTCGCTGTCAGCCGGCAGCTTGTCGTCGTTGCCGCTGGTCCGGCTGACGACGGCTACAAAAGAGTCATTAGCTAGAAACTGTTATTTTCTTGCAATTGGCGCCGCACTGCAGCGAGGCCTCAAACAGGGTCTCCGTTGTTATTGTGGCAGTGGTTAAGAGGAGTATATGCCGAGTTGGGTTGGCGGCATTAGCGGCGGAAAATCACCGAGAGAGAGAGAGAGAGAGAGAGAGAGAGAGAGAGAGAGAGAGAGAGAGAGAGAGAGAGACAGAGAGAGAGAGACAGAGAGAGAGAGAGAGACAGAGAGACAGACAGAGAGAGAGAGAGAGAGAGAGAGAGAGAGAGATAGAGAGAGAGAGAGAGAGAGAGAGAGAGAGAGAGAGAGAGAGAGAGAGAGAGAGAGAGAGAGAGAGAGAGAGAGAGAGAGAGAGATTATTTATTGGCCTAACAGCAGCCCTTACAACAGCAGCAGCAGCAGCAACAGAAGCAGAAGAAGATAACGTCGTCGACGTGGTGCACTTTGAGCCTAAGTCTATGAATAAACATAGATGCAAATCGTGCCCTGTTGCGTTCGAATGACGGACAGTTGGCGGAGTTTCGCCTGCAGCTGACCCCTTCTCTCCTTCGCTCTTACCCTGCGCCCAAACAGCGCTTCTTACTTGGCCAAAGCGCCGCCGTGTTTTCGTCGATGGTCTTAACCAACGGACGGCGACTTTGAGAAGAGTTCCTCTACTCAATCGCAGACGAAGCCAGGCGGCAGCAGAGGTCAGGTGTTAGGTGGATAACCCAAGGGACAACCGACGGGTGCTACTAAAAGCGTATACTTGTCCAGATCCGTTTTGCTGGAGTCGCGGATTCTTTGTTGACTTGGATATCTTGCGTCGCCTGTTGAGAATCGTTTGTCGAATTGCTTGAAACATTCGTCACGATGAGCGACATTTTTGGAAAGATCTTTGGAAAGGACAAACACCACCAGCATGGAAGCTCGGGAAAAGATAAAGACAAGTCGAATCAGACGAGTGGGGATAAAGTGGGAGCGGCAGGAACGAATGCGTCATCGCTGAGTTCAAAGAGCGCCGACTTCTGTGAGTATCAGTCAAAGTTTTAGAAATAAAATATTAACAGGCGAATTAATTAATTAATTAGCGAAGTCGGCTTGGACCGAGTTTCGAAGGGTCAATGGAGATGATTGGAGTAAAGCAGCTCTGAGGAGTTTCTTGAAGTGGCGCTATATAAATGTGCAATTGCAAGTACAGTTGCATCCAGTGCTGGGTCAAAATACTTTTAAAATGTATTTCAAATACCAAATACAGATTCATTTTTCAAAAGCATTTGAAATACACAAACAAAATAGTTTGCCAAATGTATATGAAATACAAAATACAAATACACAGTTGTTTCTTGTATTTAAAATGCAAAATGAAACCACTTGAGCCAAGTCAGAGTACACATAGTAAAGAAATTTAATGCACTCTGTTAAGAATGTCACATTATGCTGAATGTTTGAGTGTCATCCCATCTTCCTCTTATCTCTCTGCTCTCCAACCCTAAACACCACCACCCCATAGCTGCCGCGCTGTCTCTCCGTCTGACTTTTGGATCTTGACCCGGAACCGGACACATTTGCCTACCGATTTTGTTTTGACTGAGCGCCTGTGAATAAGCTGGTTCCTGCATTGCGGCTTTCGTTGGGTGCTGTAGAAATCTCGGAATTACGATTATGAAGTAAGTTTTCAAATCTAAAACTCCTTGTTCTGCATTAAGAGCAGCAGTTTTTCAAACATGTATCAGGTAGTCGATTGGGCTGTGGAGTGAATATCTGGTCACCAGAACTGAATAAAAGTTCAACCTGTGCAGATCATGGAATGACTGTGTTCTACCTCATGAACATGTATTTCCATGACTACTGGAAAAGATGCCAAAGATTCGAGGTTTCTGGATGGATCTTCCAGATACTGCTTGACTTGCAGATTTGCCTGGCTGCCAGAGAATCAACTGGATGGATATCGTAGTTGTAAAAGTTGTCATTATCTAAGTTGTCTGCGGCAACAGTGGTTTGCAAAGATATTTTGTGGTTTACACATACCTCAGATGTGCCAAGGAGAAGCTTATGCACTCTGTCTTCCAGGGAATCAGGCATCCAACATAGTTTGAAGAATGGATGGGTCATGTCAGCCGAAGTATAGTTTCAGCATTAGCAACCATTTGCAGTTCACCATCAAACTGTGTTCTCAGACCTTTAAGAACAGCTTGCGCTAATGGTTGTGCTTGCTTGATTTTGGCAGGCACTTCAACTAATGACTTTTCAAGGGATGGTAACAAGAAAGCTAGGAAACATTCCTTTTCACCTTGCATTTTGTCAGCAGTACTGCTATGGCAAGTGGTTTCCTAACCAACAAGTACTCCTCAAGGAAGTCAAACTCTAAATCTTTAGGTGCTGTTATATTCAGTGCTGTACTCACTTGATTGAAGTGTTTCTTCACTACAGCCAAACAGTTTACTGAATCATCTTGCTGCACATGGTTGCAGTAGTTATTTCCACAAATAGACTGTATCACTTCTGCAGCTTCTGGATGCAAAGATGCATTCCACAGTGCACTGCACTTAGCCATAGCTGCATTGTGAAGTCTTTTATACACTAAGCTGTCTTTAAGTGCTTCTGCTGCACCGTGGCTTGTCACAAGATTTAGCGTATGACAAACACAACTGTGGTGAGGAGGGAGAATGATTCCAGTGTCGTCGTCTTTTGCTGCAAAAGATGACCAAAGGTTGCAGACGTCAGTTAGCATGATCTATTCTTCTTCATCATCACCATTATCTTCAATTTCAAGATCATTATCAGTCTTGTATGAATCACCCTGCAAGTCATCACTGAATACTCCTTAAAGGCCTTCACAAAGTGTGAGCCGTTGTCAGTAACTGTATCCAATATCTTGTCTTTTTGTAGCCCATATTCCACATAGACTATGACAGTAAGTAAGCTTATGCTTCCATGCTGACTATTGTGCTAATTGTAAAAAGTATTTTTAAAAAGTATTTTATAAATGCAAATACAAAATGCAAAGAAAAAAGTATTTTAAAAAGTATTTTAAAAAGGATTTAAAAAAGTATGTAAAAAGTATTTTATAATGCAAATACAAAATACAAAGAAAAGTATTTGAAAAAATACAAAATACATCATTTTGAATGTATTTGAAATACAAATACAAAAATATTTCATTGTATTTCAAATAATATTTCAAATACTTTGTATTTCAAATACTCTTCAACACTGGTTACATCTCACTTTATTTTTTACAGTTTGTGGCTTTCTGCTTTGCACTTAATGTTGTTAGTTTTTAATTTTATGATTGAGATGAAATTATTTGATGTCATGGAGGAGTACAGTTACGCTGAACAGTTTAGTTCAACCGAACTACGTATATATGCATATGTATGTATGTATACACATAGATGTTTCTACAGAGCCGCTTGAAGGCACTAAGAGATTCTTGTAAATTCAGTTTTGAATTTATGTGTATTATTATTGCTGTTATTATTATTATTATTATTATTATTATTGCAGTTTTAATAAGTTGTTTAAATAATGCCAGAGGCACCATCTCCGGAGGGTTCAGAGCCTGATGGCAATGTTCTGGATGACCATTTTATAGTTTTGTGATTAACATATTTTTTTCAAGTGAGAGGAAGTTTTATATTTGTTATCCTCCAAAATTATAAGTTCAGTCTTTGCTGGATGTGTATTATCCGGTATTCTGTACTGAAGATAATCCAAGGTATCCAAAGGAACCCTCTGCAACTGATAGAAGTATTGTAATTGATGTGTGATTAGGATGCATTATTTAACTAGAGTTTAATGGATGCATACAGGGGGAGAGCTGGGTGTTTGGGGTGAAGGTGGGGCATAAAAGACCTTTCACTGAGCAGTCAGCATCTGCAAATAGAATGGTGTTGTTGTTCAAATGGGAAAGTGACCCATGGATGGTTTCAATTCCTGTAGGTGGCAGAGGTCCTGCATTGGGCAATATTTGTGAGACAGGTTTTATGGTTCCGGTGTCTGACCTCATTTGGAATATCCGTGATCATATGGAAAGGGTTATGGGTGATGGTTCAATCAAGTGGTTTATTTTGTCAAATTCCCCCAAAATTACCTCAGTCTGGTTGTTTGGAAACATAGCTGTGCTTGGTCTTGTCAGTTTTTCTTTATGCTGCATTTGCACTTTTTGGAGTCATCTTTGGAATGCTTGCAGGTTTAGGCTGTCATGCTCCATCGAAGCATTACGAATTGCTGGTGAATGTAGAGGTTGCCATGGAATTCTGTGATTCAAGTCAGATTAATTGAAACAGGGAATTTGATTACATCCTGGTAATAAGGATGAATGAAATTTGGAAGATTGGATTTGGAGAGTGCTCGTCATGCATGAGCAAGAATGTATGCAATGCTTTAGAGAGCTTTTTAGAGTAGCTATTTGTATTTTTAGTATATGTACTTTTAAGAGCTTCTTAGAATAATTATATGTATTATTCTAGTTCCAAATGGCCAAGTTGACTTAATGTGGCAGCTTTAGGCTGGAGACAGGGATGAAGGTCTGTATTTGTATTTTTGAGTGATTTTGTTTGCTGAAGATAATATGTTTTTCAGCATTTTCAGAGCCAAGTATCAGTTGCTGAAACCTGACGGGTAGAATGTTATTGGCCAGAGTTCTGAGCTGAGGTCTGAAACATGCAGTTCATTAAGTTAACTCTAGTCTTGCGGAGATATGTTGATTATTGGAATCCAGACAGACTGCTGACGGGTTTATTGGACACTAGAGTAGAACAGCCAATAGATTTTGTCAGATATTTCAAAGCTTATCCTGCTGTTCAGAATTGTGTCTGATAATTATAAAATACTCCTTCTTCGGCCAGCATGCATGCATCTTCTCAACGCTTTCGGAGTCAGTAGTCTTGTTCCCAGTGCTCGAACATTGGAACGTTGTGCATATTAGCACTTCTGTGTTTTCAGACAGTCATCTGGTATGAGAAATTGGACTGTTACTTCCGTAGGCAATATCATTAATTAGCAGCTTCTATGTCATGAGTGTCTAATGCTTAAGGGATCAACAGAGGGACAGCCTATGCAGGATAAGCCAGCTGAAAAAGTGTAAGTCTTGAGCTGAGACTGAACTGACATAAGAGACTGAGCAGAATGAACAGATGCAGGAATAGAAATCCAGAGTTTTTGGTCAGCAAACAAAAAAGCTAAGTTCTCAGTATTGCCAGAAAAAGGCAATCAGATAACCTAGTTGAGTAGTTTTAAGTCTGGGGAATAAGGATTGATTCTAAGCAATGTTGTATATACTCTCAGCCCCAATAGCCCTGCTAACCAGTCTTAATGGGCTCTGCTGATAGGTTAATTGATTGTTTCATGCTGTGATTAGGGAAGTGTGCTAGCTGTGGTTGTTGCTTTAGATCAGGTTGCCTGCATTGGCCGGCCCTGGCACTGGGCTTAGTACCCACTGTGTTGTTTTGGCCCCAACGGAAAAGACTAGACTGTGTCAGTTATGATGCGCAGTTGTCCAAAACTAAATGAATTTTCTTTCTTCTCTCATAAGTTGATCGATATAAGGTCAGTTGAAGTTAAGAAATATGGTAATACTAATAAGTACCATTTCAGTACTATTACCAGTAGAATTTATGATACCGTTTATCACAACAACAACAACAACAACAACTACTACTACTACAACAGAATGTCATTTGTCAAGAACTTGTGAAGAGGTGTTGTGTGGCATAAAATTTCTGTTATGGCTTAGAATATTAATATTGTTAAATGTTGTCAGCTCGAAATTTTGTTTGGCCCAGAGACTTAATTGAGAAAGTCCTGGCAGGTCATGGAGTTCAGTGACAGTGCTGAAGGAGTGTTACTAACAAACAGACCTCAAGTTTTAAGCTGCTGTGCAAATATTTACCAGCTGTACTAAATGATAGTCTGGTGTGATGTGGAAGCCAACCTAGTGATGGTGCTTGGCCTGGAACCAGCGGAAGTGGATCCTGTGCTACACAGAGAGGGAAGGGTGGTGAGTTGTTTATTCAAAATTATTGTCTTTGACACCACTCTCCTTAATTTAGCTCCAGCATGAGTTGGGAGGCGAGAAAGAAGACACACAATGAACCCTGAAGATTTCATGAGTTCTTCTTTGCTTTTTCAAGGAATTGAGTGTTGCTCCATTTAGGCACCATAAATACGGCCGATCAAACGGTAGTATTACTATATCAAAATATATATAATGCTACAGATAATATTACTATTACAAGATTTATTTAAAATGTGAGTCTTCCAAAATAGTGTTACCAAATGTTATGAGATGGTTTATGTATTCAGCATGGCATTCATCAGTAGTGACATGTCTCAGGTAACTTGTCAGAAATAATTGTTTTTTTAAACATTGAAGTGTGTCTCAAGGTATTGAATCTCCTCGGAACTATTATTATTTATATGTGATCGAAGTGGAATGCTTCTAACACGTGTAAATGATATACCTGATTAGATTTTTGCTAGTGTGGCATGATGAAGAATTGGTAACACATCTCAATATCATCTGGTCTTGTGGTTGGATTTGGATAAAATTGATTGATGCTTTTTGTATTTGATAATGACTCCAGAGATGTCATCACTTATGAAAGGAATTGGTTTTTTCAGTCGCTGGTGTTGTTAATACAATACCACTCAATTTTGATAAAGCTGCCTGCTACAGCGGCTAATGGCAAGGAGGTCTAAACAACTCAGGGGCGTTTTAACATAGATGCTGTTCTGGCAGTATTATTTATGATAAGTGTCTTTGGCTAGATGTTACTTACTAGTTTCACTGGCTGCATTTTGCAGATGGAAAAAGAGGAATGAAGATGCATGCAGTAAATGTATGGAGAAATGAAGGCTTTCTTGAAGCTTTTGTACAAAATGATGATATCTAGAAGCAAGCAGCATAAGCATTTGAATGCTTGTTGGTCATCTGTTTGTCTTTTTATCTTTTAGAATTTGAATACTGTTTAAATGTGAAATTGTGCTGCTCACACGTTTGATGTTCAAACAACTATAAATTCAGCCTGTTTTAAGATTGGAGTCTTTATTATGTTGTGGAGTGTTTTAATCGCTGTTTGTAGGACGAGGCTTAAAGTACTGTTGGTGCAGATAATCGATATATTATCAAACATTGCTGGATTGGTGGTGCCCTATGCACGACCTGTGGGTCTGAAACAGCCTCTGAATCTTAAGCAGGTCATGCAGGATGACCTGTGAGGGGCAGGGTGCTGTTGTAAAACTCAGGCTTTCAGGTGCTGTTGTAAAACTCAGGCTTTCAATTGGGCACAGAATTTACTGGCGGAGAAAGAGAGAGATGACCCAGGTGTGCCAGGAAATCGGCCATTAAACAGTGATTGTGCATAGAATTGCTGTGGACTGGGTATGTGGAGAAAGGCTCGGCATATGGAGTTCTTGAGGCTTGATGTCTTATATGTTGTTCTGGTCATTGATTGGCTGCCAAACTTAAACATGCTTCGATCCAGTTCCTTTTTGAATGACTACAAAATTGATTTAATGTTCGTTGGATTGGGTTGGAGGTTAGCTAAACAATAGAACCAGGTGCCAGATGCTTGGTTTTACTAGGTGAATTCATGGATTACCATCTTGAAGCAGCTGCACTTGAGCTGGAGTGTCTAGTATGTTATGAAGTGCAGCTCAGCTTGAGTGCTGCTTATCCTAGAGCTGCCGTTTTCCAACAGAATTACTGATACGAGGTGCAGTGTTCCTTGCTTTGAGTTAACATTTGATGTCTGTGCAAGGTGAGACACGTTAGCGAATTACTCAAGCGGAACAAGTCGGTCTTTGGGTGTTACTCCAGTGTTTTCAGTGATGTGGCAGTTGTTTGGTTTGAGCGCTCACCCTGTAAAGTGGAGTGTGCAAGTTTGAATCTCCTAAGATGGTTACTGTACATGAACCTTGAGCAAGTCCTTCGTGCGCAATAAATCAGCAGCTTCGATTTATGCTTCGTCATTCGGTAATGGTGCTTAATAAATGCAGAAGTAATAATTATACTAGTAATAATAAAAAATGGTAATAATAATTCCTGTTTTGAGCATTTCCTGGAGTATCAGTGAATCAGTGAGGTCAGATCTGGTTCAAAGGTCTGTTGATTCAAAGTCCTGTGGGACAACAAGCATCAGAGCCATGCCATTCATTTGATCTTCTGTCTGAGGAGAGCAGCTATTCTCACCATGTATAAACTGTAGTTGAGTAACATTCTATATGTGTATCATTATTGATAATAATAATTATTATTAAATTTTATTAACAGTAAATTAAAAATAAAATAGTAATAAATAATAATCAATAATAATGACACTTAATATCAGTACTACTAAATTTTTTAAAATTGTAAATAATAATAATAATACTGTTAGTTTTTATAAAATCCTGAGGGATCATTTATATCTTGGATAAATAGTATAGTAGTAGGGGTGGTGGTGGTGGTAGTAGTAGTAGTAATCAATTGGCTGGCTGGAGTCTTTCAGAATTTTGGACTCTTTGTGTACGGTGTTCGGTGTTTAATTCGTTTGGAAAAAGTGCCATTCTAGTGCATATGAATAAATAACAGTTTTGCTGGCTATAATGAACATTACAATGGTAGAATGTGTTTTCTTTAGCAGCAAGACAAGGCCACTCAGAAATAAAGGATCAGATAGTGGGCATTTATTTGCTTAGCACAATTTAAAAGGAAATGAAGCAAAGGAAAAGAATTCGCTGAATGGAGAGATAGAGAAATATCCTGAAAGACTTAAGTGAAATGTAATGGATATGACAATAAGCTGATCAGAAGTGACTGGAGAGAACACCAGATCTACAGCCATTGAAGACTGGCATCAGGAAATGAGAATGATGATAACAATGATGACAATATTGGACCTCTTCAGATCTGTTAGAATGTTGATGCTTCAACACTTTTCAGAGGTTCCTAAAAGGCTGATGATTAGGACAATAATGACGATTGTGGTGATGGTGCTGACATTGATGCTGCTGCTGCTGCTGATTATTATTATTATGACAGATACTGGAGTTCCATTTGCTACTCGTGTTACAGACAGTTATTGACTCGTGTTACAGACAGTTATTGTGGCAGCTGATGCTTCTTCTGTCTTTGCTGCTTTTGATGATGTTGTAGTTGTGTGGTGGTCGTGATCTGGATATGACTTCGTGGGGTCGGGTGATTTCAGCCTAGTCCTGTGCCCATAGCCTCCCACATCACTGCCCCTCCTACTTTTGATGTTAAACGGCCATTGTGTACCATATTTGCCTATAGCATTCGTTCTCTGAAAGAAAGGTTTAGGATTGGCTGCCTCATTAAAGGAGGCCACACTGTAAAGCTCCGTCTGTGAAACCCAACTGCCTCTTACGTGATCGATGTGTGGGCAATGTCCTTTTCTTTTTTGTGTGATTCTTTACAATGGGCTTTCTCTTCACCGCCATTCTGCATCTCGTAACTCTGGAACTACTGCTGTTAATCAGACACACCAGTCCTTCACTTAGTTTCAGGAACAGGGTAAAATTACAAGTCAGAGTGGCTTTCCGCCTTAGGTACGTGTGTTTGGCGATGAATTTTACTACTATCACACATCTCTCTCCATCTCCATGTTGATGCCTTTTTGTCTCATGTGTATATTTGTCATGCACCACAACTTATGGAGTAAGTTCTTGTACTGAGACTGTGTTGACAGTTCTTGACCAACGTAGTTAAAAAAGTCTGCTTTAGATGATTAGACTAGTAAGGTCTCTATGGAACTATCTGGAACAGTCTTCCTGTTTACGTTACTCACAGCAACATCTCATGAGACATATTCATAAAGCGGCTTAAGACCTATTTGCACCATCTTGCTTTTGTTGTCTGACCTAAGTGACTCATCCATGCCTAATATTCCTTGCCCAGCCGATGGACACATGGCGTGTTAACAAATGTCTTACTTACTTACTTACCTAACTCTGACATTGAAAGTTCTCTCTATAACTTTCACAGTTTGCACACATATCTGTTTTCCAATCTATGCACCAGCGACCCATGGGCCGAACCTCACACTTCAGTCAGTTCGCTGAACTGTGTGCTGTGACAAGCATATCATCCATGTCGGCTCCTATTTTACTTGGGTAACCTGACACATCATTTATTTTCTTGGTGTGATTGAATCTCTCTGTTTCATGGTCATGTTTCGGTGTGGAATTAGTCTTCACCTTGGAACAGTGACCTGCTGTATCTTCCTGTTATTTCTTTTTTGTGATCTGAATTTGACAAGGAATAGTGTGGGCATGACCTTCCTAGAGTTTTGCACAATGTCTTATCTTCTTGCTATATGAAGTCAGTCTGTTTCGTGACCTTGCAACAGGGTGGGCCCTTACCCTGAAATCAAATCCATTGAGGCAATTTCTAAATTGGACAGCAAATGTTACAGTTATGATTTTTCTGACAAGTTTCTCAAACAGCACCTGTGAGGTAAGATTTTGTAAAGTTACCCCTTTGGTTCACTCAGACCTGTGTAACGTGTCCTTTCTTGAGTTTCACACTGTCTTGGGCTACATTGCCATTATTGAGGCCCTGACCATCTTGTTACCCTTTTGATTCACACAGACCTGTATAAAAAGACCTACCCGAGTTTCGCACAACCTCTTTTCTGCTGTCGGGACTTAGACCATCTCATGATCTTACAACAGGATGGGCCTGAACCCTGTTGAATCAGCAGAACCAGCCCCAGAACCAGAGATTTGTGTCAGAAGAGCACTGATTAGTCTTTTCCCCCTCTCATCCAAGTATATATATCTTGTAACTTGCCATGAGGACGGGTTTGGTCTTGTATATGCTATATTTGCCTAGCGCATGAATGCACGGAATACCAATAACCATATGATACTGAGTTATCTCAGTTTGCTTATGTACAGAGCACAGCTTCGTCATCCCATGAGTAGAGTAGGACAGCATGCTACAGGGTATTCAGTTGCCAGCAACTTAGACTTCGGCTTGGCTGACACTATTGGCTTCCACTTTGAGTAATTATTATGATGTGAAAGACCAGTTCCAATGACTTTTCATAATTCCAGCTCTGATTTGTTTTCTTAAGGATGCCGTAAACCTTGGCTATTGTTGACTTCAGGAGTAAATTGAAACATTCATCTATCACATTCAAGTAATAAAATAAAACAGTGAAAATGTTAGAAACAAACTAAAACGAACCAAACAAGTTAAATATCACACTATTCTATAATTTGTGAATTATTTAGATAAAATTATTATTATTTTTAAGTCCAATATAACACAAGCCTTATGGGTGGTCTGTCGTAGTTACTGTTTTCTCTACCCTGCCAGAAGGGTGGGTGACAGCATGTAACTGGTGGCTGAAAACATGGACACAGACACACGAGCACACTGGCAGGGTTGTTTACCGTTGTGGAGAGCCTCCTGCTGTAGGCCTTGGAATTGTGATATTTGGTGGTGTGTTATTTGAGTGACTTGTTCCACTGGTAAGTGCCTCTCCCTGCTGTATAGAAGTCAATAGATTACTGTAGGTTGTCCTTGACATTGTTTCCTGATTTAAGCCATGCAGTCTTGGGTGTAGTTTAAAAATTAATCTGCAGTGTTGAGTTTGAGACTACCTTTAGACCTGGCTTGCAACGCAACACCTCACCATGGATGCAACCAAGGTCAGAGTTATGTTCCGACATCAGATTTTGTGACTTCGTCTGACTTGTACTGCTGCAGATCAATGTATACGCCTAAATCGATATTCAACAGGACTGAGCATTGAGCCTGCCCCAGAATTTCTAACATGAATTAATGCTAACAGGTGTTAAGTGTTAGGTTGCATAATCTTGTTTTCTCTTACTGTTATCGGGTAAGAAGTATGGCCAGGAATATTGAATTAGGTGATAGTTGTGGTGGAGGTGGGACTGTTTGGGTAAACAGTTTCAGTGGAGAGAGTAACAGTGGACCTGAATGTTTTGATATAAGCATCAAGTTACTGATAAACAACTTGTTGAAGGTGGCGGTGCCAGGACTTGCCACTTGGCTCGGCCGGATGCAATTACTCTCTGTCTTATTAGTATTCTTTCAGTTGACATGTCTCTTAATCATCTTCCACTGACTCTTCAGGAGACGATAAGTGCAGCCAAGTTATCCCACTATTTGTCAACCTAATCGTTCTTTGAGAAGGTTCAGAAAGTTAGTGTCCAATTATCCATAGTTTGCCAGACACCATTTTAATTCTCATCAAAATATTTATAAAGGATAATTTTCAGCATTTAAGATTATTTACAAAGAGCACAATTTTTAGCAAATAAGATTAATCAGCATTTGGCTAGTGTCCCTTTTTGTGGCTTTTTGTTAATTCAGTACACAGGTAGAATCTAAGACAATTCACTCTGAGTGAATTCATTCTCTGGGAATTTGTTCTCATGGTATTCTTTCTCAAAGAATTATTGTCAATTATTCGTTTGGTGGAAATTCATTCTCAGGAGTTCAGTCTCAGAAGTTCACTCTCAGGGAATTCATTCTCAGGGAATTCATTTCTCAGGGAATTCATTCTCAGGGAATTCATTTCTCAGGGAATTCATTCTCAGGGATTCCTATCTGAGCTTTAGATACTGTTCAACATTGCAGAGACTTAATGATGATTTCTTCCATTGTTATTCATTCCTTGTGTTTCATATTGTGGCAATCAAATCTCAGCTGCTACATCTCACCTGAAGAAGTCCTTGACTTGTTAATCAAGTTATGCAGGTGTTGTTTGGCAGAGTATTGAATATTGTCAGCGCTTTAGTTTCAAGATCAATGAAGATCATGCCAGAATCGTTTAAAGTTTTTTTCATATTGCACCATGGATTTGTTGCTTTTGTGAGATGTAAAGCACATTGTGAGCTGTGATTAATAGTAACAGGAATAATAATAATATTATTATTATTATTATTATTAATAATAATTATAATCAAGGTTTAAGCACTCAGGTCATCTTAGAACAGTTGTAATAGAAGAAAACTAGTAGCCAAACTTTCAATCTCTGGCACTTGATTTTTGTAATATTTTTATAGCTTCTTTGCTGTTTTTGACTGCTGATAGAATTTCAAGGGTTCCAACCCAAAAGAGTAAGGCCTCACTCTCTTGTTTTTACATTCCAGTTTTCGCTTTGCTTTTATTTTTCTCTGTAGCTGCAGTCATAACCAGGCTGGCTGACGGCAACAGTAGCCTCTGGGTTAGTGAGCACTGGAGACCAGAGACACACTAGCAAATGTCCGATTGTTGCCTTTTGGGCCGACCGCATTGAGCCGACCTCCGTGCTTGGTACACAATGGGTATGATCTTGTCAAACGTGATGCCTAGGCTGTTTCAGCTTCCGGTAGCCGTGGACCTCTCACTTTCGACCGAGTGTAGTGCTTGAACATGTTTGATGTATAGGTAAGCACCCAGCACAAGAAGAGGGTTTCATCAGCAGCGCTAACTTGTGGAGTTGCTCAGACAAGGCTTGGTACAGTGCTTCTCACCAATTCAGTACAACCGCCTCAAACTTATATGGCTTCCCAGGGAAGACTTGAGCAACCCAGCTGATGACAATAGTCTGGTATAATAGTAGACTTTGTCGCCATGCGAACCACTCATGTCATGCTAGTCCTTGCATTACCGACGCAGACTACACTGTCCGCCTAAGCCACCAGATTAGGCATTTGCCTACCAATCCCAGTAGGAATGCTCAGTTCACGGGTCATGTCATGACCTCTGAACTCATCCTCTTGATGAACGAGGTTGAGCACTGAGTTATGTCTATGGCACTGGAGACAGTGGGTTCTTAAACAGCTCTTGGAGGTGTGTAACAGTGTGTCTTGAACATTACACCCAATATCACACCAAACTGGACCTGTCCCCCGCCTGTGCAAGCTCTGCTTCTCAGACAGCCACAGGTTGCCTGGTACTTCAACAGACTGGATGATGTCTCCCCCTGAAAGGAGCAAAGACCCATTGGTCACCCAGCTGTTTACGTGTGGGGGTTTGTCCCTGGTGCTTTAGTCGCGGACCATCAACCGATGTGTGGAATTAGATCACCAAGAGCCCCTTCACATTCTTTCTGTCACTCAGCTCTCGACCAGCCACCTTCTATGTCCATGCGCATCTCTTCCATGCAGTCAAGAGGACCTGTAGCCATGCTCTGCATCGCAGGTTCCTCAGACACCTCCACCTTGGCCATGTGTCTGGGCCTTCATAGGTGGAATCAGGTACACCATTAACTACACTGATATGAAAGTATGCCCTAGGAGTATCGTGTGGCAGCAGTAACCATTTGCATACTGTTGCTGTCACCAAACAGTCACGTTGTTCCAAAGATTTCGACGTCTGGGAACAAATGGCAGCACAAGTTGAACGCTGCAAGTTGAACGTCACTGTCTGAGCTTAAGAGGAGCAATTCAGTCCCACACTGATTGAGTCTCGTTTGCCTTCCTCACACTGGATGGTCCGACCTGCAGTCCCAGATGACATTAAAGGTCCTCTGTACAGTGAGGAACTTTGCTGTCTCACCATCAGTGGAGATAACCGGTGAAGGATTGACCACCCAGCATTTATCCTTCCCATTAATGTCAATATGGAGGGAGGCACACTTTGTTTCAGTCCATTCAGTTGCAGGTCCTTTAACCTTATCAACCTCTTCAGGCAGACCTTCGACAGTTGAAGTAATGAGGATGAGATTGTCAGCAAATGCCAAACACAGAACCATAAGGATAGCCTTGACATACACCAAGGACGTACATCTTCGACTGCCTACCTAGAGTTGGCATACATCCTCTTTGTTCTTCACAAGGTCCATTTCTGCACAATGTCCACATCTGCCCTATGTCCAGTTCTATCCAATATCCACTTCTGCACGTTGTCCACTTCTGCCCAATGTCCATTTCTGTCCAACATCCTTCACTGTCCAACATCCGTTTCTGTATGCCCATTGCGGATGGCCATTGCTGTCTGATGTCCATTGCTGTGCATTGTCCCAAGCTCCCTGTGCATTGTCCCAAGCTGCTGTTGAAATATTTTTGCCTATGTGTTCTGCTTTACTGCAGCCAAGCAGCTAATCAATTTGAGACAAAGTCAGTTTTCTTGTGGCTATTGTAGGAGACCATTTATGGACTTACTGAAGATCATTCTCGAGGCATTTTGTATTTATTTCAAACAATAGCCTATTTGTTTTCAAATCTTTAGGAAATGAATGGCTTTTCCATTTCCAAGTCTGACATATCCATTTTCTGATATCTAGGAGTTATGTCAGAAAAATCACATAGCATCTAATTTATAAATGCTGATGCTAGGGATAATTTATAATTTATGTTCTTACAAGAAATAATTATTTTGATGTGATTTTGAATGATTTTCCTATTTCAAGGAGGTTAAAAATTTGGAATAATTTTGGTAGTAAGAAGAATGCTTCTAATATTGTTTTGGTTTAGTGACTACCATAGTTAGAATGGAGATTTATGCTGCACAGTTATGTAGCTCTAAATCCCTAGAGGTTTTCCAGAGCATCCTGGCTTGGCGACTGACTGTGTCTTGAAAAAAGGTCGTCAAGTGACTTAATGCACTTGAAATAGGTCAGGAGCTCTGAACCTATCAATCAAGGATTGGTTTGGTTCTACAGACATATGAGTGGGAGCGTGCCATCTGAGACATTTCATGAGCCCTGATAGAGTGTCATTCACCTGCATTTATTTAATCAAGTGAAGATGTTGTTGAGAGGTCCTTAGAATACATTATGCAAATGACCAGATACATACATACATAAATAAATATTTACATGCACACTTACTTATATACCTACATCAAAAGCCTATTATCAAAAGTTACACTTAATTTGCAAGTGACTGCTTATCAAACCATGTGAGGATCAAATGGGATTTTGTCTTTTGGGAAGCTCTGAGGGGTCCTTTTGGGGTAGGGTTGTTTCTTATCTCTTAGTTTTCTGGGTACAGAAGAACTGTGTATGTATCTGGCTATTTATATAGCGCCTTTTAAGAACCTGACAGATGCGCTAAAACATGGCTATCTAGCAGTTCTAAAAAGGTACGATTTAATATGAGTTGAAAATGTTTCTTGAGCAGTCTCTGGGAAAAATACACATTTTCAAAGGAAGGCTGTTACAGAAGGCCAATCCGATACACAAGAAAGAGAAAGCACGGTGCGCCCAGTGTGCCCACGTCGTGGTATGGGAGTGTGGGACCAGCAGGTCTCCGTGCATGGGCCACTGAGCACAATGATCCCTGATGTATTCTGGGGTCACAAGAACTGTGATTAGAACCCCATCAGGGAATCTGTGGCTGCGTTGGTGATTGCTATTCTAGACCTGACAACTTGAAACTGGACTCAAAATGCCTGAACTGCCTGGAAAAACTCATTTGCCATGTTGATCCATCTCGGCTTATATTGCTGTTGTTAGGTGCAGAAAATAAAAGGCTGTGAATTAAAAAATGCGAACTACTGCTGCTCCTAAGGGGCTGCAGGGAATCTTACTGGCCATTACTACCTTGAAGCCACCTTGAAATTCTAAGTGTCCATAAAATACTTAGCCGGTGCCTGAGATCATGCAATGTTGCATCATAAAAAATTACTGCTACGCTGATAGATGTATATTTTGGAACACAGTATGCTGTACATTATGTGTTTACTCATAGTTACATGTAGAATTGGACATATGCATTTATACATGTAACTTCCATTATGTGTATGTAGGCCTACATTTGACTGTTCGGCAAACATTTGCAAACTCCGTTAAAATGCACTTGCTTAGACAGTTAGATAGCTGTGTAATTGTAATTGTAATCTGACATTTATAAAGCGCCACTTCAAGAATAAACTCATCAGAGGCGCTTCCGACCCGGACCAGTGAGACCACTGTCAAATAATACAGATTTCAGGTGCTTGCAAAACTGCAGAAGGGACAAACTGAGGAATGCAAGCCGGAGCCCTCGGGAAAAGCAATTCCAGCTACTAGGTCCAACATAGGCAAAGCTTCTAGACTGCACTGTAGTAGTGCACATACGAGGGACAGTCAGGAGTCCAAGGGAGGCCAACCGGAGAGTGCTACGGCCAGGAACCAAGGAGACCGAAATGCAGAAGTCCCTAAGATATGATGGAGCAGAGCCAACGAGACAATTACACATAAGCGTTAGGATCTTGAACTGGATACGCTGCTGAATGGGAAGCCAGTGCAGAGTGTCCCGCATAAAGGAAGTTATATGCCCATACCTGGGGATGCCTCCAATAAGATGGGCAGCAGCATTGAGAACAGACTGAAGCTTGGAAATATTGGCAAGTGAGAGTCCAGCAAAGAGAGCATTACCAAAGTCCACCCTGGTGCAGATAAGGGCATGACTTAGAGTAGTAATGGCATGAAAGGAGAGGGAGCGGGTGATGGTATGAAGCTGACGTGTACAAAGTGTGTACAAACTTTGGATGGTTACTAAAAAGGTGCTATATTAAGCATCTTGATACATACATACTTACATACATACATGCATATTTAGATACATATATACAAACATACATACATACATATGTATGTATGTATGTTTGTATGTATATACGTATTTTTACATATGTATGTATGTACCTGTGCATTTTTACATGCTTGCATGTATGTATAGTTATGCTTGTGGTAAATGAATGCTATTAAAATTGGGTAATTATTATTTGCATGCATTGTGTGAATGAATCATGTGCCGACATGCATGAGTTAGTGTTATTAGTGTGCATAACATTTATTAATGCATGTGCATGAATGTATTTATATATCTGGACATTTATAAATATTGCGTCTTTACAAGTATCTCTGTAAGCAGTGTTGGAAAACTTACCACATGTACTTATGTCACTGTCCAGTCGGAGTGTCGTGAGTATTCTTCTGTTACGAGTAATGTTTCAGAATGATAATGTTATGTATGCTGCCATGTGGCCTGTAAAAGTATTGCACAACTGGTGGCCTGGATCTGTGTGTGTGTGTGTGTGTGTGTGTGTGTGTGTGTACATTTATGTTGTAGCATATAATTCATGCACATTGGCACTTATATAACATTTGTGTGTATATGTATGTTATTCTTATCATTGTTATTGTTATCATTATCAACATTATTGTAATTAAAGGATTTATTATGGTCTCAGCATGAAATGCAGGCTTGCAGATTGGAGGCTTGGATGCCTGAATGCACATAATATGCTGACATTTGCTAGTACAGGATTACATTTAGTGTTTTCTTTAGTTTATCTTTGCTGAGAGTTCTTTTGGCAAAATTCCAAAGAAATGCTGAGATGTGCAGTGGGTTAAAGCACCTCCTTGGTCAAAGAAATGAACCCCAGGAGCTTCTGTTGCTTTAATTTTAACTCCAGAACAGAACTCAGATGGTCTTGGAGGTAGGTGATTGATTTATCAGGATTAAAGAGATGTCTGTAGGGACACTCTGTCTGCGTGACACTCAGTGACAGTGTCTTTGTCTGGCTTTTAGTGACACTGTGTTTGTTTGGCACTTAGCACTAGGAGGATTTCCTTTCATGGTCGCTAATTAATCAGTGCCTGGCTAGAGTTATGAGATTGACCTGCCTGACCTTCTTTGAGAACGTTGTTGCACTGTTCTAATACACAGTCTGAAATACTGGTGAAACATGCGACATCAGAAATGCAACATAGCAGGCATTTAGCAATGACTTGGGATCAATTCTGTATCTATAATCTGGGCTGGTTAAATTTTTGTCTGGTTTTCTAGATATTAGTATTCAGAGTGTTCAAATGCCTACCATTTATATACTGACTTGTAATATCGTTGTTGTTGTTATCAGGGCACTTATATAGCACATTTTAAGTACCTCACAAAAATGCTGCAATTATATCAGATACAGAGCATAGTGACCCAAGGTTTCTGCGTTGGTTGCCTCACATTCTTTGTTGATATACCTCACAGGGTAGTGATCCTAGCTTCTTTGTTGGTGTATCTCACTAAAGTGCAGAGATGTATCAGTAATATCATCAGTAATCATCAGTCATCAACAGTCATCATCATCATTATCACTATGAAAGTGAAAATTTGAAAGCCTATAGGTGTTCATGGACATTTAATGATTTCCTTCCACAGTTCTGTATCTTGTGTTTCCAGAGTTATGCTGTGGATGTTTGTTTGACATCATTCTTCTATATTTTCAAGTTATTTTTGGCGAGGTCTACCTTTTCTTACTCTGCTCTCTGTAATTCCAGACATCACACTTTTGGTCTTTGTATCCTGCTTACTTTTAATATCCCCTAATAAATGTTATTGCCCAGTATGTCAAGTCTTTACTTGTTTACAAATTTGAGGGTTGTGTTGGCATGCATGTGTATTTACGTGGATCTGCATATATGAGCTTCCGTGTGTGTGTTGCTGTGTACATGTGTGTTTATATGTGTTTTGATGGCCTGTGTTTGTGCCCTGGCATTTCTTGCAGTTTCTTTCTGCTTGGCCAAACGGCCAAACTGTTGAACTGTTGTTATGAAGTTTTGAACAGATGACTCGAATTCTTAGTGCTCGCATGCACATACAGCAAGTATGATTGCTCTTTCGATCAGACTGAACCCTGACTATGGCTTGTCTATAAATATTTATGTATCAGTGATCATCAGTTAATGTCCTGTACTATTTTTAGATTAGAGTTTGTGACAGTAGCAACAACTAGAAACCTTTCCTCATGGTTAAAGTCAATTAACAGTTGTTACACAATCTCCTCTAAAGATAATCAACTAATAAGAATCATTGACTAGTGGGAAAATATTCTTGGAGTGCTAATCTTGCATCAACGAAATGGGCATTTATGTGCAGCTGTAGAAATTTGATGAAGTGCAGGATCCTTGATACAAAGACTAAGGTTTGGGGAATTGAATTTCATAACATGGACCAGTCAGTTCTTATGGGAGGCCAGTGCAGTTCAATAGCAACTTACGTGAACACAAAGATTACAGCTGGTTGAACAGTGACATAAAAGGAGTTTATTCTGTCTTTTTTATGTTATAAAGCTTTTCATGTTTATATGAGAGAAATATCAGCTTTATGGGCAAGTTATAGCTGAGTCAATTGATAGGATATACATAGTGTTTTTTAATGTATTTGTTATGGTTTAATGTGTGTGTGTGTGTGCTTGTTTGTATATATGTTTGTATGCATTTGTATTTGTGCATGTATGTGATTTATCTATTTGTTTGCTTTGCTTTTATCTTTGTTTGAAGACATCTCATATGATATTCTAAAGAGGCATTTGCGGTCAAGACATTTAATTGTACTTTAGCCTGTTTACTTCTCTGAAGTCTTGTCATAACAAAATCTAGCAAACAATTTCTAAATATCTTTATAATTTGAGAGCATTTTTGGTTATGAAAATTTACAGGTAAAATAACCTGTCTTCAATCAATTATGTTATCAATTCTTACTTTGCATCTAAAACTTTGGTATTCCTTTTCGTGCTAAAATCATCACTGTTTCTTACAGTCTTTAGTTAATCCTGCTTGTGGTAGGAATCCTGTATCCCTGCAGGCAGAATATTTGTGGTTTTGATTTAATACGTACAAAACTGGAGGAGTCTAAACTGTGGAGTGGTTTTTGTCATTGTATTCAGTAAAAAAAACTTCATGATGCTCTAGAAGCCATTAAATACTTTCATGCAAATTACCTGCATATTGATATACCTGCGCACGCGTATAACCTGCGGAAATTAGGAAAACATGTAAAAAGTTGGTATAGCCCGCACATATTTTATAAACTGTGGGTCCAGGAAGACCATAGAGGAATTGTTCACAAGTGCTGACCAATATCTTAAACGTCTTAAATGTCTGCAATGGTATGTGGGATTTATTTTACTACATATTCTTATTGAATTGCATGGAAGTAGGGTCTTTCAGCCTTTCTCTTGATTAAATAGCAATGTCTTAAATGCTATGGGAATATTGTTTTGTTTGTCTAAATTCTGCTTACATCATTGACGAAAAGAACATACTTGGAAATGAGATTGCATCTGGTGCAGTCATGCATCTCTAATCATTACGGCACGATTTATTTTTACTACATTCTCACTAAATTGACTGGATATTTGGATTTTTCAACCTCTGTTTTGGTAACGTAACAGTGTTTTAAATCCTATGGTAGTGTTGTTTTGTTCAAATCTATATATAGTCTGCTTGCTTCAGGGAACAAAAAGAACATCTGTGGAAATGAGGTTGCATCAGGTGACGCATTCGTTTTTATATCTCCTAGGTAATCATCGTTGTGATGCCAGACAAAGATTGCATTAGCTTCTGGACATTAGCCTACTTCTGCTTTTGTATCAACAATTATACACTTAGATTAAATGTACCAAGTTTTTGCTACATTCATGGAATAGTAATGGATTTATTTTACCTAAAAGTTCACAAGTTGATTCTACAGGTTTATATGGTATCTTTAGTTGCTATATTTAGGTTGCTTGATTTTGTTCTGTTTAAAGTATTACATACTCCACTTTTATACATTCTTTATTTAAAGCCTGAGTAACGGCAGTCCTAGAGAAAAGATGCATATGGCTTCTTTAATCTACCCTACTCTGTCTTGTGTGTTCTAGTCGGGGCGGATCATTGACTGGTTTTGAGATTGGGGGGAGGGGACCATCAATTATCTGGAGATGGAACAAGACAGAAATGTGGAAGCAAAGGGTCCTAAAGAATTGTTATGTTTGGCATCCACGTTACAGTAATCATCATCATTCATCAGCTGCTCAGCCCCTTGGGCCGTTGGTCGGTCAGGTCCACTGCCCTCTGGTGCCGTTTCTCGTGTTTCCTCCAGCCCAGCCTGCTTTGTTTAGTTTTTGCAACCTTTGTCATTTGGAATTCAGTGTTCCTTTTCCGTGGAATTAGTTGATTTATTGGTAAACATGAGATTATTTCTGGGCTGGTTTACACCGCTGGCTGTCTACTGTTGCCCTGTCTTCCTTAATGGTCTTCTTTAAAGCTGATTGGTCTGTGGTTGTTTTTGTTGCAATGGGAGAGTACAGCAGATACATACATACATATATACATATATATACTTAATATTTATATCAGTTATATACAGGTATATGATAAATAATTTGCTCCAGTGAATATCATGTTTGTTTGCTTTCTTAATACATTGTAGTCATCTTTTTATTGTTTCTGGCTTCTCATGACTTACATGTGGTTTTATGAACTGTCATTAAATTGTATTCTATTTACATCTAAGTTGTTTCCCATCTGGAAATTATTGTTTCCCATCTGGAAATTATTGTTTTCCATCTGGGAATTTATTGTTTCCCATCTGAAAATTATTGTTTCCCATCTGGAAATTATTTTTTCCCATCTGGAAATTATTCAGTCCACATTTTGACAACAGTGTGTTTTCTCCAACTCATTCTTTCTTACTTGTTGTGAATTTGCTTATTGGTGAAGTCTTTGGTCAGTTTCAGTGCGGGAATTAGAGACAACATTGGATCTACAGCATAACTTGTCTCCTAAGCTCTTCTGAGTCTATATTTTTTACAGATTGGTCCCAGTAAATACAGATTATCTAATCGTCATCTGTCTTAGCATTTGATAAGGTTGATTGGATGAAATTGAAAAGGGTGAACAGATCAGAGAGAGTGACGTGCAAAGACAGCTGAGTGTGCTAGGAGGTGCATGCAAAGTAGAAATTTCAAAACATCTTTGTGCACTGCCTCCAACCTCTCAGTTAACAGCTGACTGTGCTGACCACCAGGATGTCATGCATCCCTAAGAATCCCAGACGAATTGCACGTCTCATCAACCACAGTTCTTAAAAGGGGAGACCTAAATTAGTTTGTTTGCACTGTTACCGTTTCCAAAATTTAATGACATTTCCTTGCTTGTCACGTTAGAAACCTTTGCCAGATTTGTAGTACACTTAACCATAATTATCATAAATCATACAAACTAAGTTGTTTTAGCTTTCAGATCTTGCCTAAAAACTCATCTCTTTCTTGACTTATTTCTTCTGTAGGCTGTTTCTGTGTCTTCTTAGATTTCCTTCTTGGCTTTTTGACTGGACTCGTCATGGAATTTGGCTTGTGTCATGATTTTGCTTAGCATCAACCATCAACTGATGCCTTGAGCATCAATACAGTGGCAGTACAGAGGTTCTCAGAATTATTTATTTACGACTAGACCACCATGCTTCCGGTGTTTGTTAAGACTTCTGTAATTGCTTCTTTTTTACCAAATTTTGCTTGGACAATATCTTGGTGGCATGAATTTTTTGCATGACCTACCAGGTAATAAGACCAGTGAAAAGACCATTATAGGGCATGTCTGTATTACTGTGCAGGCCAGAGCAGGCTGTGGGCTAATTAAATTCGCCCTGACCCTGTTCTGACCCTGTAGCAGATCTGACCGGGAACATATTGGGCTAGACTTGTTTGTTTATCTTCTTGTGAAGTGTTTGTATTATTTATTTGTCTTTTTGCTGTCTGGTCTTCTGGCAGCCAGATTATGTTCTTCCCTTGCTATCTCAGGACAAACCCTCTGACTTGATGCAGTGCTTGTGAATAAGCCGGTGCCTAGCTTTAAGATAGTGCTTTAAAAATTCTTTAGTTTATGCAAATGATTTACTAAACATTTTGTTGTTTTTTTGTCAAAATTTGACAAATTTTTTCCTCCTGAGTTGCAACACTACTTTAAAATAGAGTAAGTTGTGTTATCAACATTGTCCTTCATTTTAGCCGCTTTTCTGAGTAGATAGGTAAGTTGTGTTATTACTCTGTGGTGCTTTGTCTTTTCTTGCACGCTACTTCTGCTTTTATTTCTTGCTTCTTCTATCTGATATGAGTCTCTGTATCTGCACCATCACATATCAGGTAATTTGTTTCTTTCATTTTCTCCAGTGTCCATGTTACCTTATCGTGAATTCTGTCCTTATTCTCCTTCTGTGGTTGTGTGTGTGTGTGGGGGAGGGGTTTGTGTGTGAGTGTGTGTGAGTGAGTGAGTGAGTGAGTGAGTGTGTGTGTGTGTGTAATGAATGTAGACTGTTTGGATGTGCTCACTCAGTGTATGCCATTTACAACCTGACTGACAAATTCTTAAAAATTTAATATTAAAATGTAATACAATTGCTTCTACCCTCTGACAATGCTCCCCTTCCATGAAAATAATTACCCGTGGATGTCTTGATAGTAGCAGTTAGATATTTGACCAGAACTGGAGTTCTGCAAGGTAGCATTCGGATAAAAATCATGACCCTTGGCCTTACGATGAATGTAGAGGTCTTTGACCGACCATGCACAAACATCCTGCAAATCTTGTTCTTCTAATTTCTGTCAATGCACCAACGAATTTTCTGGGTGTAAGAATTGTCCTGACATTCCAGTTTCACATCCTGATCCTGTCCTGACAAGGATTTGACTTGATGAATACCAAAAGGTCTTGCAATACGCTTTCCACTGTCACCTCCACCAAATACACCTTTATCATTATTCATTTAGAATGGTAAAATTGTTTTCACTTTCTTAAGGGGAGTGATTTAGATGAAAGTCTGGCTTCCTTCCACTTTGTGATGTTTAATATAACTTTATGGAGGTGGTGGAAAAGCATTCCGTTTATGACTAGAGTTGGATTCATGAATAAATGTGATTGCATAATGAAAAGAGCTTAGATGAAATGCAACGGGATAAGAAGATGAAATAAGATCAAGGTGACAAAATCATAAAATTACAATTGAGGACCAGCAGATGTTGATGAATATTTTATATTTTATGCAACTTATTTTGAGGGAGTTCATGAATATTATTAAAATTGTTAAGCTATTAAAATATTACTGTTACTGTAATTGTTTTGTACTTGTTGTTGTTGTGACTGCCAACGTCCATTATGATGTTGTTTGTTTCTAGGGACTAACAAGTAGCCATGAACAGGTAAAATGGAAATAGTTTTGTTTATGGTGTTGATTCACTGATTTCTGATAAGTTTATCTATCATCTCAGTGGCAGGGATGCGCACTAGATGCTTGGTACCAAGACTGAGACGAGACCCAAGACGTCCCTTCCATAGATGAAGACGCGACTGAGACGTTAACCTAGCAGTCTGAGATGAGACCGAGATTGAGACCTAGGGTCTCCGAGACAAGACCGAGTCCAAGACGAGATCTGGACATTATTTCCAAGATGAGACTGAGAGAAGACTGAGTTCAAGGCATCTGTGCAATTATACTTTATTTAAGCACTCTGCAATTTTTTTATTGTTTTAATTTAGGTATACAGTTTACGGTTACTTACTTTACACTGTTTACACAAATGAACCTGGGTCTCCTACCTGAAGTGTAAATGCAATTGGACAAAGCACAAACTCGACTATTGTAATCGTAAGCTCAAGATGTCTAAGTTTCCGCAGCAAAAATTATGGGAACCAGCTTGTTCACAGGTGCTTAGTCAAAACAAAATCAAGTGGCAGGTAAAGTCAAGTTCGGTTACTGGTCTTCCCATGAATATTGACTTCCATTTTAGTAGGTTTTGCAGTGGTCATTCAATAATTTGATGATTTGCTTGATAAGTTGATATCTGTTTATGATGGCAGCAGTTATGTTATGTTAGTTCGTTAGTTGGTTACTTCTAGTGTTGCAAAGGAATTTAGTTTATCATCGTCATCATCACATCATCAGCATCATCATCATCATCATCATCATCAGTGCTGGATGCCAGCTGTTTGTAGGCCATGGGTACAAACTAATCTCCATTCGTTTCAGTCGTTTGTCAAATTCAGTGCTGTTCTCGGGTTAGTCCAAGTCTTGTTATATCCTCATTTATATTGTCTATCCAGGGTAGTTGTGGTCTTTCCTTCTTCTGTTCACATCTTGCATGTAGCACATGGTGTGGGAGACAGTCAGTCAGCATTCTTTCCGCATGACCACCCTACTGAACGACTTTATCACTTTATGGGATATAATTGTCTGCTTATCCAGAGGTTGTCGTATTTCATCATTTATAATTTTTGGTAGTCTGGAGATTCCTGTAATTTTCCACAGCCAGCTTATTTCTGTTGCGAGGATTCTTTTTTCATCTTGCTTAGCAATTGTCCAGAGATCTGATCCATATAGAAACATTGGTTGTATCATTGTTTAATATACTCTTGTCTTTGTTTTCTTTCTTATTTCCCTGCTTCTCCCTAACATGGCTATTCTTCTAAATGTTTGTGACATCTGGAAGAATGGCCTTAGAAGAACTTTGTTAATAATACAAAAAATAATGCATGATGACAGACAGACAGAAACTACTGCAGAAAATTGTAGGCTTTTGCCTGTCATGGGCCGTGACAGCAGGTCATCCAGCAGTGACATCAAATTATTTAATTAAACAATAGAAAGTGAATAGACAGACGCATGTAAATGTCATTGGTTTCTGAAGATGGCTACTGCATGGCTATTACGTTATGTGGGTCGAATGCTGTTATAAAAACAGAGAGTTGTTATGGTGTATATAGCTAATTTGAAAATCACAACAGCTGACTCTAGTTAGGCGCTGATGGATTAACTATCCCTTAAGGAAATTATATTGATGGCAATGCATATTCTATGAATGGTACCAGTGGGCAGTTTTGCAATTATTCAATGTGCTACAAACATTGGGTCTTGGAACTTGCTCACAAGACTTCAACACACGAGACTGAGATGAGACCCGAGACTCCCAGAACTGAGACCAAGATGAGACCCGAGACTCCCTACCCGGAGACCAAGATGAGACTAAGACATTGGCCAGTCTGTCTGAGATGAGACCGAGACAAGATCTTAGGTATGTCTTGAGACAGGAAGACCCGAAATTTGACCAGACAGAGAATACATTCCTGGCAGTGAATGACAACTTCTGGTCCAGGTGGCAGTTGATCCTTGATCTAAGGCCATGTATCTTTTCCATCTCTCTACGGGAAGGCTGATGCTGGCAGACAGGTGCATCTGGGTCTTCTACCTTGGTCAGGATTTTACAGCTGCAGCCATCAACTTCTCGACTGGCATCGGGATTTGGCCACAGAGATGATGGATTGGACAGGGACTAGAAGGAAGAGGATGGTGAAAGGTGGCTTGATGGGTGGGAGGGTGGGTGGTGGTGAATGGAAGATGGGAGAATCATCATCTCTGCTTAGCTGCTTCCCATAAACTTCTGTCTAGCCAGAGGCTAGAGACAATTAGGTGCACTCAGGCAAGACCTCTGTGTATCTTTGTTATCATCAATGTCATCATAGTCATCCTCGCTGTAAAATCGGTATTGTCATGATCACAGTGATTATTGTCATGACTGCTACTGTAGCTATTGCTTAATCTTGTTTGTATATTTCAGTAATCTACAGAGAATGCTGTGGTTGTGGATTTCTCATGTTTAAAGAACTGGAGTTAGATTCATGATGATTTGTTTTCAGATATAATAGAAAACTAAAGATAAGATGCAATGAAATGAGAGTGTAATCAAATTTGATATAAACTGAGTCGAAATTAATGAATAATGATGACCTAACAAATCCACCAGAGCCTTCTTGTAACAGGCTTCCTTAAAAATGGGCAAATAATGCTGACATAAAATGGTTAAGGACAGGAACATCTAATTTAATTCACCTTTAGAATGTGACCTTGTTTATAAGATGATTATTGACCTGCCTGCTAAAAACAGCATTTTAAGGTCATAGTTGAAAATTTTTATTATTTTTGGCTGACCTAAGCAGTTCACTTACTTACTTACCGTGATATTTTTAGCAGCTTGTTATGCATATCTATATATGTTATGTAAGTGAGTAGTATTCAGTTGGAATGTCTGTCATCTGTGGAATTTTCTGACGGTGCTAGTATTTTCGTCTGCCAGCGATTAGATAAACCTTAATTACATGTACTCTCGAGAAAGTGGATTCTTGATTTTTGGGATGAACTTTTAAGCAGCTCATTGCCTAGCAAGGAGAAGATGTTTGATATCTTCCAAACACACATACACTCACGTACACACACACACTCCCATCCTCTCACACACGCACACGCGCCAATGATCACATGTACAAGCATCACACAAGCATGGATGTGCGCTTGCACATGCTCTAGAAATACGTTGTCACTATAGGTGTAAATGATGTTCTAGAAATAAGGCATTCTACTGTGTTGTATTGTTTTGGCTGGGATTTTAATTATCTTATAAATTTAGAGAATGAAGGCAAACACAGTAGACCTAAATGTGAAGAAAATGGTTGATATGATAATCTGAAATATTATTACCTAATACCTGCAATTATTTTTATGAGAATTAGGCAGATGTACAGTTTTCGCAGGATATAACTTGGAGTTTCTTATGAATTGTAGAAAAGAGATGAATTCATCAGTATCTATATAGAACAACTTTGACAATAACAGTAACATCAAAATTACTGATAATAACCTCTGAATCATCCACCATTTTGGCACTTGATCAAATTGCGGATAACAAGTGTAGTATTTTCCGGGTAATCTGAGAACATGGCATTTCAGAACTTGTTTTATCTAGTGGTAGCTTGCTGGATTGGCAACTGAGAGGTTTCAAAATTTCTGCTCCATTTGCTCCACCTAGCCATCTCAGCTATCAAATGAGTACACTGACTGTACACTGTTGGTTGGAGATAAGCTCACAAGGGAAGGGCTGGACACCCCCCCCCCCTCATATGCCGAGGCTAAGATAAATGAATTTGCTAATACTTCATACCCAAGGCTGCCTCTTGGAGCTAGCTAAAGGGACTGCTCTGTTTTGCAGTGCATCCAAAAAGGTAAAGTAATGAACTATTGATAATTTTTTCATAATTAACCAAGGGCTGTAACATTCATCATTTTCGGTTAATAAACCATGTAATTTGTATTCTTTTTTCTGTAAAGTTTAGCAACGATAGTTTTTGCCAATTTTCATGTCTTTTAACCAGTGCGTGTTTGTCATTTATGAAATGTCTGGTCACTTATAACTCAAGTCCTTAAGGTGTAAATGGAGTTGTTTTTGGCTAATGCTACTGGCAATAGGACAAGAAATTGTGATACTTGTTTGCAAGGGTCAGATTTCTGTTGCATTTGTGTGCAAATTCCTGCTGAAGACTGAGGGCAAATTCCTGACCTGAACAGCCCACATGAAACTGATCCATGGCTGTGTGGTAAATCAGAACAGCAGCTACTCACAACAAATTCTGGTAGACATTTATGCTTTTCTTGCTGAATCATGTGAGCAGTTCTCTGGTTTAGAGCAGTGCTGTTTCTTCCGGTTTCCAGGATTGTGAAATGGAAGGTTGTGTCAAAACTTCCAGACCTAGTAACAGTTTGCCTGTCACCAATACTTCATGGAAATTGTGGATGAGAAGGAATACTTGATGTATTGAGAAAACCATCTGCCTGTACTTCTGTACCCACCAAGGTCAAACACCCCTGCCAAATATTGGTGAACTTTATAGACTTTTTCTTTGACTTGTCTTTTTGAATTTCATCCTTAACCACACTGTCCTTTCTGTGTATTAAGTGGGGCCTATATTTGCCTTTATATTAATCTATGATAAGCTATAAATTATTTTATGACTTATGCAATTTTGGATGTGGAAGAAATGCCAAGTCTGCGTACAGCTACCATTCTAATATCTATATTTGTTAAGAATACTGTAGAGAGGCAATTTCAAGAGCCTGGAAGATGACCATAAAACCGGTTGCTGATCCTGCTGATCATGCCCTTATTGGAACCATGCACTAGGAAGCATTTTATCTCACTACTGATGCAATCTGAAGCTGGGCATGCATGCCATTTAGTCTGGGCTTTATGAGAATGATTTCAAAGCAAAGGCTAGACAGTTGAACAGTCCTGGGCAATTATGTGGAAATGGCCTGGGCAGCAGTAAGGTAAAATGGCAAAAATATTATAGCTTAACAACAACACTGGTTGAGCTGTAGTAGTAGCACAGACTTAGCCGTATTACAACACTTACAGCTGAGGCACTTACTCTGTTTTATGATATTGTTACTGTTGTTATTATGGTAAGACACTATAAAAAGATTTTGGACAATTAGAAATTCCCACTGAATCTGGTTAGCTTTTGTGCATTTGCAGCTTTGCACTCATCACCCTCTGTGCTGTGTCTGATACTTCCTCATCATTATTGTTCCTTAACGGTTGATTACCCTTTTATGCTCCCGTTTGTTACATTCATTCAAATCCCATCCAAACTATATTATCCATGGAGATGAGATTTTTGGAGATTGTAATAAATCGCTGAGAAACTATTGATCGCAGCAGCGATGCGTTGTTATTAAATTCTGCAATAAACCTATCTCTGCAAAGTCTATAAAATCTGAGTCTAAGACATCATGTTTCGACATTTCAAAGTCAATTTTTGTCAGTATGTGAAGCTTCAAGTGATTCCAGTGTTACAGCATGTGAGTAAATTTGCTGCTTTGCACCTGGCTCTGTACAGTTTGCTTTGGAATGGAAGCAATTGCAGTTAATTTCTGAGCTTGTTTCAGTCAGCTGTGAACAAATTCCATCATGGCACTAGGGTGTGTTTAGATGGAAATTGGCTTACCATCCTGTGCTTGGCCACATTTGATGATGTTATGGGCATGACAGAAGATAAACACTGATGCCGTTTCAGTTCTGCATTTTTTTGGCATACTGACACGATTGTTTTTGGCGATGTGAATGTCAGATCATTACATTTGCATTGCATTACGTTTGCGTGCTGGCCTTTTGTCTTTGCCACGGTGTTGACCGGATTATAGGATGGGAAGGGCCTTCCATGAACCGCTGGCAGGGGCTTAACAAATTTGTCTGGAGGCAGATGAAACACACAGATGTGATTAGGACTGTGGTGTTGCAAGAGCAGTGACCAACAGTGGTTTTTGTCTGGCAAGCACAATAAAATTTCATAATGGTTTGATATCATGTGCTTGAAATGCTTTGTCGGATGCTTTGTCGGATGCTGTTGCAGGAGAGAGCATCTTTTGATGCAGGCAATGCGAACATCTTCCTGCTTTGACAGGTTGTAATACAGTCTGAAATAAACATGGCTTTTCTTCAGTAAGTGCTCTTTTATTTTGCACTGAGGTAAAAACAGAATGACATTACAGAGACCCATTAAGTATACACGTTCTGAACCTTATTGCTGATGAGATGACCCATATTGAGGGTTGGAAAGTGTTGGTGGGTAATACATCTTAAACTCAAATTTCTAAAGCTGTGTTTAAAAACAAAGTGCAGGGCACAGCATATTCAGAAGCACTGCATCAAGTGAGAGGATTGTTGCAATACTGCAGCTAGGTGGAATACTGCTTCCAGGTGTGAATCCATGTCTGAAACATGACAGAACAACTGGAGAAAGTGCAGTGGGGGAGGTACAAAAATGATTTGGGGTTACAAGGATTTGAACCATGAAGGAATGTTGAAAAGGTGTGGGCTAACAACATCAGAGAGAAGGAGGAACAGAGGAGACCTAATTGAAGCTTATTAAAATCTCTAAAAAGGCGGCAGTGGGAGAGGGTCTTTGAATTAGCAACTCGAGGCTTCATTTATAAATTATTTTAAAAATCCAAAGGAAGCATTAGGGCAGAAATTCTTCAGTGCAAGGGTTGTGGACTTATGGTATGGTTTGGATGATAGTACTATCTCAGTGGGCACTAGAAGTTAGGAAGGATTGACTATTAATCATCTGAGTTAATTTTTAATGTTTGTAACGCGAATGACGTCTATTGAACCACTTGAAACCCTTGTTTTGTTATGCTGTGTTGTTCATAGATATGATATGAAGACCATAGGCTGAGAGTGAATCTCTACATGTCTTATCTGTATTCGGTCAGGTGGAATACTGGTTGCAGTATTGCTGCAGTATTGCTGTGTAACCTCTCCCATTCCATTTGGCCATTAACAATCATTCTTTGAGGTTTTTTTTGTCAAATATTTTAGTGAAAAGTACGGGGAGGAATAGGCTGAGAGCAATACTTTGAAAGGTGGTGTTCGATGATTGTAGAAAGGTAAAAGAACATGGGAACAAAATTCAAAATTTACTTTATTTTATGCTGATTTTACATTAAACATTTTGGTGCAATTCTTGGCCAGTTGACTCTGAAGTTATTCTCAAGTGGAATAATTAATTCACTGTTTCAGATCAGCCTATTGGGTGACCTGCCGAATATATCAGTGAGCTCTGGTGACAGCAATTCTTTCCCTGGCATTTTATGTTGCTGTCATACCAAGAGGATTATCTCGGTGCTAATCTAAGTCGTCTGCAATGCTTGCCTTCATTCACAAAATGATCAGTCTTATGGGATTATGCATATTCAGGCGAGGCTCGCTTGTCATTAAGTGTTGATACTGGACTCTCAGTCATTGCTTATAGTAATGGTGCTGCCCCAAGGCATTCATGCAGTAATGAGAGGGATAATAATTAAGCCATGCCTGTATAGAAATAATTGGACGCCTTCTGGCCTGAGCAGCATCATTAAAATGTGGGGCGCTTTGCAGTCTCAGAGGAAAGAAATCAAATGTGTTATGGGTAGATGCAAATTCCAGGAAGTCGTCTGTACTAAATCTGTGCCTTTCATCACCCGATCCTCATGTTTATAGCCAATCATAACTGAGCCAAGTTTACTGCTTCTTCTTTGTGCATTAAAGGCAATATTTGGACTTGAAGAAATTGGAGGCATGAGAAAGAAGATGGCATCATTGCTGGATCAGAGATTCTAATAACGAAATCCATTGAAAGAGATCCTCACGTGTGTTGTGTCATATCTGACCATGACTGTGATGCATCTTAATATATATCATAAATATACGTATGTGCATATAGATAATTAATAGCAAACGTAATGCACACATATATTTGTACGGCGGTTATAATTTGGCAAGCGGGATTAAAAATGCCTCCAATTAGCACGAAAGACTCATGAATTTTCTATGTTAACAGTCACGAGGAAGGCAGTGGACCATCATCAGCCATTGCCTACCTTTGTTTATAGCATGTGCACCAGTCATCAACCACGTAGGCCTAATTTCATTAGGTAGTGTGATGTGGGCAGTTTATCAGGAAAGCAGAAACATGAAAACGTACCATGTATCATAAGACGGTAGAGTTATGAAAGTGATTTGGTGTGAAGATGATTGCAGAAGATGTTGGGCCATGGGGTGAATTTGGTGATGTTCTGATTGAAGACAGGTAGAGGAAAATCTGTCATGGACTTTTTATCATAAGCTCTGCATTTCATCAGAATTAAGTGTTTAGGGAAACTGCTTCTTAATAGGGGATAAATTGAGGCAAAATCAAAAGGCAGATTCAGTTCTATCAGTTGCAAGTTGGTATGGCTCTGAGTTGAGATGCTGAGATCCATGTTGAATTCTGCTTCAGTCATAACAGGTGTACAGAGAACATAACACTCTTGGAGCTCAACTGGTTCTGTCCAAAGTATCTTGATTATGGAATATAGGTTTACTCAGAAGTGACCTTTGATTGACATCTTGTGTATTACAATAACAGCAGAACAGAAGTTTCCAGATTAGATTAGATTAGATTAGACAGTTGTGATGTGCTTTATCATTATGGCAGACTTTACATTTTTAGAGCCCATAAAAATTAACTGGAGAAAACTATCTTATTCAAAGGTGCTCAGTCAAGACAAAACTGTTGAGGTAGTAACTGGTTAAGGATAAGCTGTTGGTCAAGATCCCTTGGTTATATTAAGTTTTGACTACATCTGGTTATGGGTGGGCAAATGTGTTGGTAATTTCTGGTTGCGTTTTTGAAGTGATAACAACAAAGAAAGGTTTGTATGATAAAGCCAAGACCCAGGAAGGCCTTCACAAATGGGGAATGGATCTATCCTTGGGATTTAAACTGGCATTATGACGGCCAGAGATGTTGCCAGTAAACTGCACCAGAAAAGAATCAATGAGTTTAAAACAAATGAGGTGAGGAAATAACAGAGGATTTTCACAAGACAGAGGTAGATGGTGTCTTACAAGGGCTAGGATTAACTTGGATGAATGACACAGGGATTAAGGTAATTGTTAACCTCAGGCAAACTGAACCTGCCTATGACAAGCAGAGATCATGAGGCAAACAGATCTTAGAATTCTTAAGACTGCCTTTAGCAGTTTTAGTGACAATATCAGTGACCTCGTAAATCGAACCCCAGGTGCTTTGCATTGGCTTAGACAAAGGTTATTAATAGAGCATAGAAGGCATTGCTTGGTGGTTGGTTGACCCTTATCACCAGATACTTCAGTATCAGTTTGGATACCCAGATAAAGAGTCAGTTCTGGTTTCAAGAGCTACTAAGAAAATAAGGATGCATGTAGTTCAGCAGGTGATGTGGTGGCTGAGAGTGATAATCTGTGAGTGTACATCACTACCAATTATTCAGATTTGTATGCATGATTTTAAATTGTGGATTAATTTCTTAGTCATCTAAAATATGCATAGGATATGTCACATTGCAGTTGTCAGGTACTAGATTCAGCATATCCGAAACCTTCTTTTTTTAAGACATCCTCAAAACCGATGTTGATGGAAGCTTGCAAATCATACAAGTAAGCAGTTGCCTGACCTTATAGTAGAAATTTATTTGTTTTTAAATGATAGCATTATAATGTGTGTTATTGTAATATTGAAACATTATAATGTTATTATAATTTTATAACATTATAAAAGAAATTTATATTTTTTAAAGTTACACTTGACCTTTGCTATAACATGGGATTTGGGATCCATATCAAAGAATAATATCAAGTAGTGTGTTATGGCAAGGGTCGCTTTGAAGTGAAATGGTGTTTAGCAGTTGTGTACACGTCTATGTAGCTGCATATTTTGCAGGTCGTAAGTGGCCTAAGGAAGCATTAGAACTCAGTATGATCATGAAAAACAAGTCTACAAGATAATTACCACAGCATCATTGGACTTTTCAAAGCTGCCAGAAAGTTTTGTTTATTTTGAAATTGCTTCCATTCCAAAGATGCAATTTCAAAATATATTTGATTGAATGCTTTGTATTCTTTGGCTTGATTTTCCACTTTCATGCACCAAGAACTTCTGGCTGCGTGTGTGGAATGTTGTAGGTAAATTTATGTGCAGCTAATTTTTTTAGCTCTATGAAACACATGTACAAGCTTTTATTTGAGAGAATCCATACACAAAAAGAAATTCTTGCTTTATTTATTCAGAAGACAAACTAGTCTAGGTCCTGTTAAAAAAGTCGATGAGTTGTGTTTGCTTATCGATGTTTTGCTGCTTCTGCTTAGTAAAATGCAACCGATTACATAGCTGCACGATATTTATAGGCATGATATCTTGCAGTTCAAACCATCTCATAGCAGTTTCTAAACCAGTTATTGCCACAGCTGACACTGGAACGTCATCCACTTCATCTTTGCCCTTATGTAGTCTAATGGTTTGGGTCTAGCAGTCATCTGAGAGAGTTAAAATAATTTTAGTGATGCAACTACAAAGATGGCAATGGTGATAGAATAACAATCTCGTATATACATTGGAGAATTCTGTACCAGTGAAAATCTTATAGAAATATGACATCGATGCTTTATAGCGGCTAATGCGGTGTACCTCACAACCTTTTGATCAACCAGCAGTTTGGTGGACAATGAGGAAAGAAACATCAGTGCAGTGAGGTGTATGCGCAGTATGTACTTTTTTGCAAAGATCATACGTGTGCATAATTAAATTTGGAACCATGGCTGCAACCATATTATACTTGAATTTGTGTTCTATCAATGCATGTCATAGTGAGGGTCCGGTGTAGTTTAACAAGCTTACAGAATTTTTTTATGCCTGAAAGTATAAGACAGGTAAAGAAATAAAAACCTAAGGTTCAGTTTGAACCACGTTATAAGTCTTAGCCGAGACTCTTAGTGTTTTTCAAATGGTATCATCTTTTACTAGATACTGTCATCTAAAGATGTTTTGGAAGTTCTCACATGACCAGCAATGGTCTTATCTTTTTCTGGATGAAAGTATTGATGGATTTTCAGGGTACAGTTCTAAAGTGATTATGAAGAACTGCTGTGATCAGAAGCTTTGATGGAAAGTGACCCTGTTGATTCAGTGTGGATTTACCACAAGATAATGTCATATAGGGAGCAACAATTAAGTCTTTGATAATAAAACAACTGGGTAAAATACTGTCACTGGACTGGACAGAATGAGCAGATGAACGACAGAACTGAACTCACAGTGCAAGAGGGGCCCTGCTTCCCATTTTGATATATAAGATACCATGTTGAGCTAATCCTTGTGTTGAATGTTTGGACAAGCAATGAAATTCCACTGGATCACAGCCACTGTTTGGCAAGTGGCATTTGATTTGCTTAGCACCTGCTTTAAGCGGACTTGCTGTGGATGTTGAAAAACATCTAGGTTGAGTGTCAGAATTTTTACAGCCATCTTAGAATTATCTCTTGGTTTAAACAAACATTGTGCACATGAATAAAACATTAAATGCAGATTTAAGCGTTAAATACAAAATGCAAAATTTTGGTGAAATATCAAATGTAATAATTCGTTCATTTATTCATTTATTTATTACTGCAAAGAAAGATGTCATAACATAAGTATATAAAATGTGGATGGAAAAAAGACACACCCAGAAAGGACAAAGGTTAAAGTCGTATCACTCTGCAATGGCCAAGAAATGACAAAATTTCAGTCTACCTGTACTTTAATCATAGGAGCAGAACCAAGAATAATGACTGACACCTGAGTCTGATAAATCCCAATAAACAGACTGATCAGGTCATTAAAAATTAAAGCTGGTCATGTGGATGCACTTGTGCTTTTTTAAACCAGTCCAAATTAGCAAAAATCAGTAAACATCCAGGTAAACTGTTCCAAAGGAAGGTCCAGCACATTTGATGGAAAATGGTCTAGTATTAGTCCTGGAAGAGCATTTTACCTTGTGATCTTGTGTGATAATTACCATCTAACACAGAATATTGCATGGAAAAACAACCACTGAAAGCTAGGGGAAGTTGTTTGTGCTCAGTGTCCAAGATATCTAGGTCAGTGAACTGTTGCTCGGTAAAAAATTAAATGTAATAATACTAAGTTAAGTAAAAGAAACAAATACTGTATTAACAAAATGTTAATAATTAATAAAATAAAAAATACTGTTTTACAGATTTTATATAATAATTTTAAAAACACGAAATGAAATATAATAAAAAAATTTAAAATGTAAATAATAAAACTTTACTAAAAACTCCACTCTGGCAACCAGTGTCTCTGTCTGTCTGGCTATTTTCTGTCGTTATGTCTCAGACTGTTTTGCTCCTCTAATGTTTAGCAGTGACCTAACGGCTTTGGGTATCTTTGGCAAGAGACAGAGGCAAACAGACTGACAGGAGCAGATACATTATAGCAACAGTGAGTCCTTGTGTACATGTATGTCTTGATATGTATACCTGTATGTGTGAACTTGAATGTGTTCTCTTACTGCCAACCCTAAGAGTCTGGCTGACTCAACACGAGCGATCTGGACAGCAAGACAAAGCCATCTGTAATTGGAAAAAGAAAACGAAGACCATGCTGAACAAGGAGATATGAATGGATTAGGGGTTG
Source organism: Norana najaformis (assembly GCA_964023275.1). Classification (NCBI taxonomy): domain Eukaryota; kingdom Metazoa; phylum Annelida; class Clitellata; order Crassiclitellata; family Hormogastridae; genus Norana; species Norana najaformis. The sequence continues at coordinate 19,370,516 of OZ029916.1, forward strand.
TGATGCTGACTCGTTGCGCTCCACCCCTGCCTCGACTGTCACTAGTCCAGTACTTAGGACCAGTGTGGCCATGATTGAAACAAAGGTAATGGCGGCTGTGGAACAAGAAGTGTCACTTTTAGGTGATACTTGTGTCATTGAGATGCACGAATGGCACCTGGTGACAGTGATTGTTATGATGACGATGACAGTGGTGATGCAATCAGAACACAAATGCAGCCTGTGATATTTCTGCCAGAAAGGTTTCACGATGCCTAGATGGAATCTGTAGGGAAGATGTGATAATTGTTTTGAAGATTAGTCTGGTAAATTATTAGAGCAGTGGTGTCTAACAGTGAAGATGGTGAAAACGATAAGCATAATAAAAGTGTCAATGGACAACATTAGAATAGGTAGGTTTTTGTGTTGACAGTGAGGCATTGTTCTGGTTTATTTGCATTTATGGTGACTGTACTTTGGGGATTGTGACATAATTCTGAATTTTATGACATACACTTGGGTTATTTTTAGCATTTTATCCACTTGAGACAGGCCCTAAACCTGTCAACACAAAGAAATTGTCTGGGTCGTTGACTTCAGAGATTGGGTGAATGTTGCAAATCCAAGGTAGAATGAACGTTTGTAAGACCAAGGCTAACTTAGTTTTGGTGAATAGGGCGCCAAATTCTATCTGACGTCGGTCATTTGCAAACCTTAGTCCTCAGACTGCAATTTGTTAACCACCTATCAAGGCAACCATTCCTTGGAGGGCGACAGACATTTGTGCAAGATGATGGAGCAGAATTAACTTGGAAGCTGTGTGATTGACAGGCAGACGAAGCTAAGCTAAGTACAATTGCTGCTTAGAATTCGTCAGATACAATCGTTGTTTAATGGCGTTTATGGCGATCGACCGACTGCCGAGCCCTGCTTGGAGGCTGCACCCGTGATTAGGACTCCCGAGGAATCGACGAGAGTGGGGGGGATGGGACATGAATTGTCTGAAGAGTAATCTTTCGCCTGGGTCATTGTGATGCGATTTTCGTTGGTCGATGTCAGCCATGCTGTGAGTTCTAATCTTGAATTATGGCGCCATTACAAGCTGGAGGTTGTTCTCTTCAAAATTCATCTCGAGAGGCGACCATTTCCAGTGTAGATCTGACGACAGTGCAGCAATTTTTGAGTGCTTTGAATTGTAGTTGGCGCTGTGGAAACACGATCGCTGTAATGTCTGCTGTTGTATTTGGCTGTGGGATAATCCTAATGTGCTGGGTCATTCTTCACATTGTTTCTTTCTCTAAACTCTGTGAGGATGTTGTATATTTACAGTGTGTGGTTGCCCTATTTGGCACAACATGCTGTATGAAAATTGAACAAAGTTAGTTTTAATAATAATTGTAATACTACTGGTACAGTTAATTACTATTATTATATTAATAATAGTTATTATTATATTTGCCCCAAGGTACTTACAATCCCTCAGGAAGTAAAAATTCATCCAGAAAGAAAAAAAGAAAAATTGTATTCTGAGGTGGTTAGTCTTTGCTAATGTCTGGCTGTTCAAAAGTGCCCTGAAAGGCAGTTGAGTTGAAGCGCTGAATTGCAGAGGCAACATGTTGAACAAGGAAACTCTGGTCAGATGTTGACCCAGATTGATTATTATTATTATTATTAACTATTATTTAATAATGACAAATATTGTTATATGGATAGCATCAAATTTATTGGTGATTGTTATGATAAATAAAGACTCCACATTCTTCATTGGTTACAGAAATGTGGCCAAGCTAGTAGAGTGATGCCAGGACAGAAATATGTCCCCATTCCCTTCCCACATTTTTAGTTTTACCCCATCCCTTCCATCCCCACAGACATCTGTCCCTATCCTCTCACCATCTCTGCAACCTTCATTCCCATCCCTTCGCCATCTCTTCATGATAAATTTTCATGACTGCACTCTTCCCGCATTTTAAAGAAAGCAAAAATCAACATAGTATTATCATTCAAACATATTGTTAAAATTTATGAAAATGTCAAACACTGAAATGCTGTACCTCAGCTAATTATTTGCTTAATCCATGGATAAAGAGCAGGTCATTAATAAGCGTCTGTCTTGGGCCTGATTTCTTATTTTAAAAACTCAGCTGTTCACCCCCAACTACCGCAGTATCAATGCCCAATGCTTACCCATTGCTGTGCTGTTACCGCTGTTTTTCAGAATTTTTCCCCATTCTCACAAGATTTCCACGGTTACCTCAAGTTTACTGTGGTGACTGCTACCATGTCACTTTCTACAAGCTAGTGAACCAGATTATGAACTTAGATCTGGCAAAACAGGCATTATAGTTTGCTTAAGCTTAGCACTCCAGGTGATAATTTTGAGACCAGCACATCCGAATCCTATAATTTGAATATACCTCACAGGATGCTGATAATTTGGGCGATGCAGGAGGCAGCAAATGAGCCATGAGGTACTGTTGAATGTTGTGCCTCTGTGGCGTTTCTTCTTCTGAACAGGGCAGAAAGCCGCGAAGAGCTGTAGCTGATCAGCAGATGTCGAGAAGCATTGGGATGACAATAATTCAATAAGGGAGTTCTTTAGTGTGAGCACGGAGCACTACAAAACCCAGATTAATGAAATCAGTGACAGAAATGATCTAGGTTGCTCATGAAAATCGATTGCTGAATAAGCTGGTGGTTCGATAGCCTATACGAGATGAATAGATGCAGGACTAATGCACTTCTAAGTGTGTACAACACTCAGTTAATAGTGTTACAGTCTTCACCTAACTAACCGTGTAACATTCTCTTATCCAAGTACTTCGTGGTTTGATCATGATTAATTTCTGTTGGAGGTGTATCTTGATGAGTTTGATATGAATTCAGTTAAATATGTGTATTTGGTTAATTGTCTGTGACAAGAAATACCGCTTGAGATGATTGTAGTAATCTTTCAGCCAGAAATTTGCTAATTTTTGAAGAAGGTGTGTCCTTTTGGGAAGTCATTGAAGAAGAGAGTAAAAGCGCTGAACTGTTGTAGGATGAAACTTGGTGTTATACTGGGCGTTGCTACTGATGGCTCCATTGCATGTCAAGCCCAGCTTTGTGAAAAGTCTAGTTGTCATTGATGTCCTGGTTTGTCAGTCGGAATGGTGCAGGAGTTCAAACCAGAATTCAAGTGCAGCTTTATAATTAGTCCAATCATCAATTTTTAAATGGATTAAATGATTTTTATAAGGTTGGCAGAAATAGGCCAGACGGTCAGCTAAAAACCAAGTTTATCCACAACGTGAAGTGCTTAAGTACAAATCTTTGGAAATGTAGCAGTTCTTGGAGTTATTTGAAATCATTAAAGTCTGAGAATCTACAACGATTCCATCAGTAGCACACACAGAAGTGTGTTTGCATATTATGTCTCGTCCATGACAACCAACAGTTTGAGTATTCATTTGTGGTCTGATTACCTACATTTCATTAATAAACTCCTCCATCTTTACATTTAAACATTAATTTACGTCCGGAGTTAGAATATTTATTGACATACACAGCTGGCATGTACAATTAAAATTTTACTTATATGCTGACTGGTTGTATTTCAGCATTAAAACTGGTGTGTGTGTATGTGTGTGTGTGCAGACCAATATTAATTTCTAGTGTCTGCAGTTGATGGACTTTTATCACTGAAGCCGGCAGACACAAATAAATCTTAATTGCATGTTGATTATTACCTTTGAAGCTTTAGAAACACACGAATCAATTAAATATTTGATAATATTGTGATTTAGACTCCTCAGACACACAAAGCTTGTCTACAGCTACAAATAATGTCTTTCTAATCTGACAAAGGCCTTTAATTATTAAAACTAGGTTTTGAAATTAAGTACATGTAAATTGGTGTGTGGCATGGTGGTCTGTTGGTAACATGTTTGGTCAGTGATTGTGTGGTTGTGGGTTCGACTCTGTGTAACAACCCTGGGCAGTTTGTTAGTGCACGCATGCCTCTGTCACCAAGCAGTATAATTTGGTACCACCATAAGCTGGGATGTACACGGCTAGTGCTGCAATGCACTGGCCCCATGTCCAGGACATTGGGATTCTTCCATTGCCAGCTCAAGAGCCCAGAAAAGGAGATGAGTGCCCCCCTATGTCTCGCTTGTGAGATATGGGATACTTTACTTTTACCCATAAACAGTATAGTAGACAAAGGCAGACAATAAAACTAACAAGGTTTTGCATGCTGTATGCTGGAGCAGTTATGGCACATTTAAGGTCTGGCCGTTTTTTGAGGGCTGATGATGCCATGCTGCCTCTGCAAAGTGTTGCATTGCAATTGATGTCACTTTTCTGAAAGCAGTCATGAAGATCCTACCCACCAACTTATCCAACAGTCTTGTCTGGCCAGAATTCCTTACAAGAAAAATGTGACTGTGCTGCTTTTAAGGCAGCCTGCCAGAATAGATTTGGCTGCTGAAATGAAACTGTAACTAGTAACAGTAGGCAGCATTTTGAACTGTATGCATTTAAAGGCTGTTAAAGACATTTAAATTAAGTAATCAATGCTATTTTTAGTACATAAAAGTATTGCCAGTTTATTCATTTAGACTGGAAATCTGTTTATGTTGATTTGCACCGTGTTATCATATCTGCTGCTTTGGGGATATCAAGATATCATGCATCCGCTAGAGGTCACTGTGCATTCTCCTATGTTGGACCTTCTTCCTAAACATTCTTACACACTGTTTTCTCTGACTCTGTTCAACATGCATATTTAAACTACCTTAAAATGCACTTGTTTAGATTGGTTACAGTCACATATACAGTGACTTGAGTGGCACTTAAAAGGCACTATGTTAGGTATCTTGATATATACCTGCATACATACATATTTTTATGTAGCACCAGACATACGATGCCTTCACTGGCATATTGGACTTTTTTAGCCAGAGGGTTCCGGTACCTGGATGAAAATTGAGGGGTCTGGGATAGCGAATGAGAATGAACCTTGAAGGTACAAAGACCCTAATGACTAGGAGGTCTGTGGAAGTGTAATGAGCTCCCCAGAGGGATCCGGGGAAGACCCCTGGATTCCAATGCATTTTTAAATACTTAATTTGAAAATGAGCACATTTGGGCTACTTGTCTTTTTTGCCAGGGATCCAGCGCTTGGGATGAGAATTGAGTGATCTGAGACAGAAAGCACCGCTGATGTGCCACCCTTAATGAATAGGGGGTTTGGTGAGAATTGTAAGCTCCACAACTGGGTCCAGGGCAGATCTCTGAAAGCAGATGCATATTGCCAAAATAAAACAGGCCAGAAATCAAATAAGTGAAATCAGCCTAGAGGATACTTGAGTTGCTGATTGGTTGGGATGCATCTAAAATCTCATCAGATCTACAGGAATTCCAAGGTTGATGGTCTTGGTTCTGGTCCACAAGACCCCCCAGCCAGGTATGCCACTGACTGACATCAATGTTGAACTTTAAATTGTAGCTGTTGCTAAAAAACTACAATGGTGATATGCACAGCCAGCATATGTTTTACATGTTTAAGCAAGCAAGCAACCTAGAGGCAAAGGTGTGAAACTAAATCAACAGTAACAGTATACTAGTGGATCAACTACAGAGTCTATCCTCTGCTAATGCCTGATGTTCAACTTAAAATCAGCTGCAAAGCATACCCAGTGCATGTTGCTGCTCTTGGCAACATCTATCCAATTTTTCAGAAACCAGATGATTGTCATTATCTGGGTATCTGCTGCATATTGGCAAACAATTTTGCTCTGGTTGACAGTTATTGTTGAAAATCTTCCAGGCAGGTTTTGATCATGCTTTTGTTGCTCAGTAAGGACACAGATTATTCAAAGAAATTTTTTCTTAATAGATTCCCTTTGGTCTCTTATGTTATGATAATACTGTCATTGTTATAAATCACATACACACGTGGTCACAGGTGCAGATGCGCTCACCTTTGCAGCATGAATGGGTATCATGTATACTGCCACTTCTGTGAATTTTAAGTTGCATTCTCCTCTTTTGTCATTACATATCAATTGATTAATTGTTGTTTTCGACCTTCCACTCAAATTTCCTGTTGAACTGATTAGTTCTTTGGAAAGCAGCCATCAGAGTAGGCCTATTACAAGCATTAAAGGAGTATTTTTAGGGCTATTTAACCACCATGAAAGGAAACTGGTTGTAATGGGAGAATTATCTTAATAGTATGGAAGAATTGAATCAATAAAGAACAAAGACAACTGACGGTGTTTGTCTGTATGTGTGTGCATGTTGTTTCATTATGTGTATATCTGTGTATGTGTTTTCATGTGCGTATTTGTCACCATGTATGTGGTTGTGACTGTGGCTTTCTTTTGCTTGTTAAGTACAAGTGTCAGATCAATTACAATTACTAGCAATAATTCTAATAGGCCCAAATTTTTAATCATTATTTATAGCCTTAATTGAGTTGAGTGATGGAAAGAATGCATCGAATTTAAGAAATTTTAAGTGTCATCAGCTATCTGCCTAGGGCTTTCTCTTTGACCAGACTTATTTTGGCTGTAATTACTGTTGAGCACAAGCAGATAATTTGAATAGCCTGCTTTGGTAAGTTTTGAATCACAAGCTCCCTATTAGCAGCCTGGTGTGTGTACCATCGGACACCACAGACCAGTGGCAGAGAATGCTGATTGTATGGATATTTATTCACATCTGATGCCTAATTTGTTGCTGCTGTCATGCCAGCTTCCAGCAAAAGCCAGATTATTCATTCACGGAGGAAGACAGAGGCCCTGATGGACGAACGGTGGAGGGTGGGTTGTCCAGTGATGGATCCACGGGGTCTGTATGATCCAGGCAGTTCTCTTACTAGACATCAGAATTATTCTTTGGAAGGGTCCATGATCACACACGGACTCACACACACACGTGCAAACAACACACACACCACGCACAAACCCAAGGACACATGCACAAACACCCACACAGGCATGTATGCATAAGCACTCATGTTAAGTACAAACTGTGACATGTGTGCACCATTATCCACAAAGAAGAAACAACCACACTAACATGCACACAGCCGCGCGCACGCACACGCACACATACGCACACAGATGAGAAGACATTAATTCAACACATGTGCAGGTCTAAACAATTGATGTTTCTGCTGTTGAATGAATGCTCTTGAGGCAAGTACAATACAAAGCCTGCCAGACTTAATGGCTGCTTAATTGGCACAGCCATATCACTAGCATTCTGCTCGGCAATTTATGGCCCCCTGCTTTCAAGGCACTTTGCAAGGCCCTTAACAAACACCATTTAAAAGTCAAATTATACAGATTCTTGAGTTTTTTTAACTCCAGAAATCATTGGAGAAATGTGTTGTCAATATATTATTGGTGTGTGTGTATGTGTGTGTTTGTGTGTGTGTGTGTGTTTGTGTGTGTGTGTGTGTGTGTGTTGAGAGCAGTTGTTACTTATGACTTTCTTAATTAAAATGTAACTGAATGTTTTTTATTTTAACTTTCATTTTAGCATTCACTTAGCATTGTTACTGATGTTATTATGATTAAATATTGTTGTTGTTAGTGTTCACATAGGTTATCATTTTTATTGTATACTGTGTGATCAGTATAATTAATTGGCTGTTAGTTTAAGTTTGTAATACATGGCTACCTGACTGATTTAAGGCATTGGAGCAGAATTTTTTGAGTATAAATCTATGTCCCAGCCAGCAGGAGTCTTTTGCTGTTGGTTTTCCACATCTCGTAGTAGTTATTATCGGGAGTGGTGCTCAGTGGGAGAGACTTCCTTTTCCTGCTTCCAGAGGCTTGAATGATTCATTGATCTGCCAACCTGCTATGGTGCTCTGTGACCTTTTGCTCTTTTGTCAGGAGTTGTAGTCCATGTGGGGGCCACCACCGGAAAGACTGCCGGGAAAGACATGGAAGAAATGTCAGCTGAATAATTTGCTAGACTGGTACTATGCCACTGAAGCCGGAGGCCATTACCCTCTTTAAACTACATGTAATGGCTTCTGACGGCAGACATTAATGTTGGTAAAATGTTCCTAATTAGCATAAGTTGTCTAGTAACATAAACTGTCTCTGGGATAGGTCTTTGAAACCAGATATTAAGGTGACCTTGATAATAATGAGACAAAAGGTTTATATCATTTGGCCACAATAACCCAACAATTTATACCCACCAGTGTTCTGGCCACACTTTTGTGAAGAGATTATGTGCTATCCTTTGAGCCACATTTCCTGATGGCTGCCAGTGCCACCAGCAAAGGCCTGATGCCAAGGATTGTTGCTGATTTAACATTCTTTGGCCTTTTTCTGCTCCTCTTTGGTCTGTTGTGCAGTCAAACAGTTTAATTACAGCCTCCCCAGTAGATCTTATCCAAGATGCTGTCTCTTTTCAGTGGATAGCATTCTCAAAGTCTGTTAAATAACCTTCATCAATCTTAATAAATAATAGTCTACAGTGGCATATATGAAGCAACCACCGAATGATACCTTGTGCATTATGAAGAAGTCATTACATTAGAATTAAAATAAGAGGTTGGCTATTTGAAACACTACCTTAACTGAAAAATGGTATCAAAGTTTCTGTTCAACTGGTCACCTGAAAAAACTCAGTTACGTAGATGAGAACATTGAGTCTAGACTTGATGTCAGATGAGACTAATGGCCAGACACCTTCCAAGAACTAAGAAATGCTTAAAAACCAAAACTTTTCTTCCAATACCATCTCCCAGTTTGGAGGCTCTGATCTCATCTGTCATATGCATAAGGAGTTAATCAGTAAACCGGATGTGTGCTTCATGGATTGACTGATTGGTTGGTTGACATACAGATTAGCTGGTTGATTTTTTGGGGAAAGTTAAAGCATTCCAGTGTTGACAGATGTTTTCAGTTTTTTGGATCTGTTAGCTTATTTTTTGAGTGGGCTTGGAAGTTCTTGATCTTTATGGTGCAGTTAGTTGTAGTGATTTGTGTGAAGAAGACTTAGTGAAGTGGAAAATTCTAAAATGGTTCAGGGCTGCTTCAGACAATATTGGCAACAGTAACATAAATACATCTAAGGCCCAGTATCACAAGCATTCTGCCACTGTGGGAGTTTCATTGGTTGTATCAGGATACATTTTTTGATGATGTCACAGAAACAGACAACTGGAAGTATTTTGAAGTTTCTTAGTATTTGCACTAATTTGTCATTGTTATTAAATTAAATCATTGAATTTGCTCAAATTTTTGACTTCTGCTATTTTCACAGTTTCATTAACTGGCAGATAAGTTTTTGTTTCTCTTACCACTATAAAATTATGCCTATTTATCCAATCGATTTAAACCCATCCAAAACTGAGTTTCTCCTTTTTGGAACTTCAGGGCAACTGAATAAATTTAACAAGTTAATTCAGTCCATCTAGGCAATGCTGTCGTACAACACAGCTGTTCAGCCTGCAGTTTGGGTTTGTGTTTGACCCAACCTCTCATTCATTGAACATATTATTTAAATCTAAACGTAGGTCTGCCCACTACTACAGTAGATTATTAATCAAAACAAATAAGTAATTGAGCCAGTTTTTAACAGTTAAACTGCATTTCCAAGCACTTTTTGAGGTGGTATATTAGCTGACTGAGCGTCCAGATATCAGCCCTAAATACCAGGAGCGTCAGGTGAAACTGGCAGCTGACTGAAGAGCAGCACAAGATAAAGACTGTCTAGCTGTTGCATGCTTGTATGTCAGCAGAAAACTCTGCACCTCTCACAAGTTTGTTGATAGAAGTATGTAAGCTAATTGTAAGCTCAAGATTTCTACAGTGCCCAGTGAAAACCAAGTCATGGGAAGCAGCTTATTCACAGGCCCTAAGTTAAAACAAAATTGATAGGCAAGAATGGTTCAGTTCCAGGTCAAGATCCAACAGGCAGGCAGGTAGGCAGGCAGGCAGGCAGATAGGCAGGCAGGCAGGCAGGCAGGCTTTTATACCATTTACTTGTCTTCACTTGCAAGGAATTGAACCTATGTTTCTTTACCACCTATATTTGATAATTGTAGTCTGATTAAGTGCTATGGCTGATAAGTAAGGCCCTTGCTTAGTATTTAGATTCAGTTGTGTAGTTGCAGATGCACTTATGCATGCACTTGGACAAAGCGTGCAGACAGCCGCTGCATAAAAACAAATGCACACGTGCACGTGAATATGAATCTCGCAGGCAGTATACAGATGGAAATACGTCTAGATGTGCGTTTAATGCCGAACAACGGAAACTAAGCCCTGTTCAATGCTATGAAGAGCACCCGTAAAACAAACTGCCCCACTGCACAGGCACAGCCATTGACACACGACATTAGCTTCTATCAGACACTCGGCAAGTGCAAATTCATGTCCATTTCAGGCAGTGGAATATGTTCATATTAGGATAACAACCGGTGGGTTGTGCTGCTTTGGAGGCAGTGCGAAATCTGGAAAATTATGGCCAAATAAAGAATTCAAGCAACTATACTTCTATGGCTGTCAGAAGAGCCATAAATTTCTGCCTATATTGTGGTGCTGCTTAACATGCATAGTGCTCATGAATATATATCAGCTTCATGAATATGTCTAGTTTTAATAGTTATTCCTGTGATGCCTGAATCTATTGTTTTAGTTGCTTCTAATTTCTATGGAAAATGCTTGGCAATTAACCACACAAGGTATTGGTCAGTAACAACTTTTTGCTTTGCTTCTGCAAAATTCTATCTACGTGTTACCAGATTTGCAGCTTAAACTGTTATTAATGATATTTGTTATTATGATTCAAGCTTCAGAAAGCTAATGTCTGCCCAACCTCATGCATGAGAACTGGCTTTGTTCAAAAGATTATGATGATGGAATGCCGCTTTACTTGGAAGCTAATATTGTTGCCTTATTATTACAAGGGTGGTATAGAAGTGGTATTGATTAGATTAGATCATTAGAGACCTCTGTCACTCTTCCTTCACGGCTGTTTCTCTGACATGTTGACATTCGCTTGACTTGTGGAAAAGTTCACTTTTTCTGCTCACCTTGCTCCTTGCTGTGGCCAAACCATAATGCCCTTGAACTTTGCCCTGAGATCTCTCTGGCCACATGGCCAAATATCTGGATGGTGTAGCTAAATCTTTCTGGTCTCATTGAGTATATGTAAAATGCTGGTTCGAAATCACTAAGTGTTTTCTGTCCAACAACAATTTGACCTCAGAAGCCGCCACTGCTCCCCCGCACCTTCCAGCCACAGTTCAGAGGGGAGCCGCTTGGGTTCAAGATGAGAACAGGCCTAGTTGTGCCAAATCATATAGCAGCTGCGGAGTAGGGACACGCTTAGAGACCCTGCTATGCCCACTATGGTGGTGGCCTGCAAGCAGCGCAGCAGCCATTCAACATGAGGAAACATGCCAGAAGATGCTTCAGGGAGGTCCTCGATGAGCTTCTTAGAACTAAACCCCCCCCCCCCCATTGAGTAAGCACATAACACCTGTGCTCATGGCGATGGATGAGCATATAGACCAAATGCTTGCGGAGTTCGTTGAGCCGGCGGCCATCATGGATGAGTCAATCCCGGAAAACGGTGTTGCCTGCCGAAACCGTTGGCGCCAAGTTCGGCGGTGCCTAAGCCAGTTGCTTCAGCATGCAACAGCTGGCGGGAAAAGCAGAGGGCAGTTCGGGCAGAGTTCAACCTGTGAACAGAAGAGGGTCACTCGCAGCCATCGCAGAGGACCTAGATTCACCACCAAGCTTGTCCTCCTCAGGGTAGCTAGCATTCTGAAGGACTGTTGCGCGACCCTCCCAAGCGGCCACCTCCTGGCGGCTGATGCGATGACCTTCTTGGATGCAGTTACGCCTGGTGAGGCAGAAGGGCTGTGAAACAACCTAAGGCAGCTGGGGTCTCGATTTCGCGGTGGTTTTAACTCCGAGCTTGAGAAACAGGTGCCAAGGTCGACCCAGGTCTATGACGATGGTGCAGAGCCAGAGGTGATGCAAAGGGCCATTCAGGTCCAATATGGCACTGAATTGGGATGAGGTGGTTCAGGTAGTTGAGGAAGTCAAAGCAAAGATTCTTAAACACATGGAGGAGCATAAAAAAGAAAGCTGAGACTGAAGCGCTGTATGGCACCTCATTCCGAGGGCACTCATACTTACCAATACCAAAGTGCACCCACCACGAGTGATTGTCAGCGTGCAGAACTGGGACAACCGCTGCTTCTAGTGGGTAGTCCTGTCTATGCCCCACCTCTCAGGGCATTACCTGCAGTGTCCTGCCTACTGAACCCACCTTGGCAAGCTAAACTTTGTCAAGTCAGTGTGCATATCAATTTCCAGGATGAGTCCAGTCAAAAGCCAAGAGGAAGGTCTGAGAAGACACAGAAACAGCCTGCCAAGGAAACAGATCCAGGAATAAATGGGTTTTTAGCTGAGGTCTAAAGACCAACTGCAGAGCGAATGTTTGGGGCCAGCAACAGAGCAGGCACACCCACCAAGAGGTGTCCTGGTCCTCGGTACAGTCAGAATGAGACATTCAGAGGACCTCGTTGAGTAGCTGCAGGTCTTGTGAGTCAGCAAGAGACAAAGATATTGAGGTTGGCTGAAATGTTGAACCTTACAGACAATCAGCCCTGTCTTGGAAATTACTTGCTTTTCTATAGGTAGCCAGTGTAACGATTTCAGAACTGGAGTTATAATATGTTGATACTTTGAAGTTTTGGTGATGGCTCTGGCCAAGGTGTTTTGGACCCTTTGGAGCTTTGTCAACTTAGCTTTTGAAATGCTGATAATTGTAACACATCTCGTTGCTTTTTTGGCATGACATAGTTTCACTTCAGTGCAACACACATTACATTACAAATCTGTAAGATGACTTTGACGCTGGGCAACTGTGTTTTGTCATTTTTTGTTGATATTTGTGTGTTCCAATATCTTTCCTCTTACTGTTTTTGTTATTATTATCAATAACTGTTGGGGTCATTTTTTGTTGATATTTGTGTGTTCCAATATCTTTCCTCTTACTGTTATTGTTATTATTATCAAGAACTGTTGGTGTAGAAGATTTAAGGCCGTGGTTCAAGTTACTACCAAAATCCAATCTTCTGACAGAGAGAGACAGAGAGAGACAAAGGGACAGAGAGAATGGGGTAGAGGAAGTAGCCTTGGTCTGGTGGCCTGATTTATTCTCCCATCAAACAAACTACAGACAGATACATGCCTTCATCCAAAACCCAGGAACAGAGGAGGACAGACTTAAGCAAGACAGACAGAAAGACAGACAGTGATTTTTCATAGTTATTTACACGTATACTGTGCAGACTTAAAGGACAGACCTGCAGGCACACACAGACATAGACTTCAACAAAAACCCTTCAACTCAAAACTGAAAAATTCCTAAATTCACAGATCCTATCCTGACTCCCCTTCTTCCTCTTATCCCCGTTTCTGCTCCATTCCCAAACGTCACCCACCGTAGCTGCCATGCTGTCTCTGCCTGACTCTTGGATCTTGACATGGAACCAAACACTTTTGCCTATCGATTTTGTTTTGACTGAGCGCCTGTGAATAAGCTGGTTCCCGTGACATGGCTTTCATTGGCCGCTCTAGAAATCTCGGGATTATGAATATGATTATGAATACAGAGAAACTGACAGATGCACAGACCAGGCAAGTGCAGATGAATATGTGCAACAAAATAGGTGTTTAAAGGTGCCCATTTTTCCATGAGTGCATGCTCACTGCAGTAAGTTACGGTGGTCAAGGAGCCACCGGCAACGATGATGGGTTGAACTGGTTATTGGAGATGACTTTACTTAAATTATGCATGACCTCAGGTGCACACATTTGCAGCCTACTTGTAGGATAATTGACAGGATGTTGACTGCAGTTTGCCAGACGCACCAAAGAATCCAGTCCCCAGGCACCACGGTAACTAGATTTGTTCAATGCTTCTGCTCTGGCACCCGTTTCTCAAGAATGCCACCCAGGCAGTAAGTAATCAAGATGCCTAGATTCAATTATGCTCTGGTGTCAGTTAAGTTTTCAATTTTCTGATTTAAGAAGTCATTTTCGGAACTTAAATACGTTATTTGTGAATTAGAGAGGCTACGGTCTTTAGAGGCTATGGCATTAGTCAGATGCAGGTGGCTCATTCTGGCCTTTATCCAGCTTACGAATGTCATTTCACAGTTTGATTGTCCAGCAGGTGCAGTTGAGTGGACCAGTGACTCTGACTGGAATTACTGGAATAAAAGGAGGAAGATAAGGAGGAGGAGGAGGACTGGATCCAATATACAAGAAACACGAATGTGGAATGAAATACAGGATTTAATCCAATGTATGGAATACTTGAGTGTATGGGTGTAGTTGAATTTGGAATGAAAAGGATTAGATGCAGTATTTTTTGTTAGGCAAAACTCTTGTGAAATTGTGAAAATAAGTTTGTGCATTTTGCTACCATATAGCCTGATTTTGTACATTCAGGTTGCTGACTCCATGGACTGGCTAATTTTTCCACTCTGTTGGTACTGATACAGTGTATTTGCAACACATTACTTTATTTTGTCACGTTGCTAATAGTTTGAGTTTTATCAAATCTTTGTCAGACTATGAATTTGTGCCAACCAGAAAACAAGTCTTTCTAGTGTTTCATATTCTAGCTCTGATCAAGCATATTCAGAATGTATACAAAGTCCATTATACTGCCCCATTACTATTACTTACATTGCCAAAACGGCTTAAAAGTAATGGATCCTAAGACCAGCCACTAATTGTCTGGTAATAAATGAATAGATTAATACTACTACTGCTGTTGTTGTTGCTGCTGCTGCTGTTGCTGCTGCTGTTGCTGCTGTTGCTGCTGCTGTTGTTGCTGCTGCTGTTGTTGCTGCTGCTGTTGTTGCTGCTGCTGTTGCTGCTGCTGCTGTTGTTGTTGCTGCTGCTGTTGTTGCTGCTGCTGTTGTTGCTGCTGCAGTTGTTGTTGCTGCTGTTGTTGCTGCTGCTGTTGTTGCTGCTGCTGTTGCTGCTGCTGTTGTTGTTGCTGCTGCTGTTGCTGCTGCTGTTGTTGCTGCTGCTGTTGTTGTTGCTACTACTACTGATACTACTACTGATACTGATACAAAACTCAGTACTACTGCTGCCTTGCTCAGTTCCTTCCCGACTATGTTGCCCATAACTAGGAATAGTAGGACTTTTATACAAACCCAGCAGAAATGTCTAAGAAAAGGCTAGAGTGAATAGTCTCTGGAGTCAGACATTAATTCAGTGGAGCTTTTTGTGGTAATACAGCACAAGTGCCTGGCATTTGGCTGTGCTTCAGATTTCTGAGGCGATATGTGTCTCTGAACATTCTGGCCTTAGGACTTGAGGAGTGTAACATGTGACCATGTCTTTACTGTGAAATAAAAACTTTTGTTGACCATTTGGTCTTTCAGACAAGTGCCAAGCAGACCGCGAAAATATGAAAAAGCACTATACTTCCACAGCACTAGAACTTTGGAAATTGTTTCCTTTATCTCTGCTGACTTTGCTGGGTAAAGTAATCTTGGCTGGAATATAATAAGTCTCTGTCTGTTGAGCCACGGAGCTTCTATACATCTTTAAGGTTGACAGGAAAGTCTATCGATTCGCATATAAATCTTTTTTAAATGGCTTTGTTATGTGTCTGGGGATCTTCGAGGAATTCCTCCACTGCCTTGCACTGGGCATTTCTGCATTTCTGAAACTTGCAGAGAATGCCAAAGATATTTGTTCATTTGCTATGCATACATTGTTTCAGACTCTTATTTTGAGAATTAGGATATAAAATGCTGACCTCTTAGCAGCCTTGCCTTATGACCTCTGAGTAGAAGGGTGATTAATACTATAGATTTCTGACATCCATTTTTGATCATATTTCCATGGTAATTGATAATCAGTGATTTGGTTTCCTTAGATGTCATATCCACTTGGTTGACTTTTCTGTCATTTGTGCCATTAATTCTCCACACCTTGACTGGCTGAAAGATCAGTTTGACTGAGATGGCTTCTAAGCCATTTTTTGTTTTAGCAGTATTATTTTATCATAAAGTAAGCAAGTAAATAAGTAATGCATTTGTTGTCATTATTCTTCTCATAATGTGATGTAACGGATGATGTAGTTTATAGTGTCATGTGATGTCTACTTTGTAATGCTACTGTGACCTTGGTCCATTCGTTTATCCTGATGCCCTTGGACTACTGCAATGCTCTCCCAGTCATATTTAAGTGCATTTGTGATGTTCTGTATAAATCTTCAGCAACATAAATACATAGAGACATACATGTATACGTGCATGCGTAGAAACCGTAGAAAATTTCAACCTTTTCGTAGGCTTTTGCTCCATGGTTGCCATGTGACATCTCTGAGTAAATGTCTGGATGAACACAGTTGTTAATTGTCATGGACTGCTTATTATAACTGCCTAACTATAACTAGTTGCCCAATCACAAATACAAATCTCTTCAGTTGCCTTCTCTTATGGTGAATGCCCATCCTGCATCGTGTGGTTGAGAGAGAAAGGGACAAGAACTTCAGCGATATTCTAAAAGTGTTTTAAATCTTGAGACAGCAATACAGTGAAAGTCTAGTTATGCTGGATTAGAATGTGTTAAGTCTACAGATATATCTTATTATAATATGTCTGCTGTGCAGTTATCTTATGTTACAGACTATAAGATCAGTTAAATCAGTCACTTGTTATCAATTTAGTGTAGTTGAAATGAAGATGTTAATGTATATTGGTGGTGTAATAGTTTTTCGAAGTTGTCTCTGCCCATCTGTTCAGATATGTGCAAAGTGGTGATGGATGTAAGCAGTCACTTCAATATTCTGCCCCTGCTTACTTTGTTATCCATATTTAACGCCTATTATGTGACAAGCAATCACCACTGATTGAGCCATCAATCAGAAACTGATTGAGCAATTGCACTCGTCAATTATTAATTCACAGTTTCTCTCACTTTCACAAGAACACATGCAGCAAAACACACGTGCATATAAGCAGGCTATGCATAGAGACAGACAGACAGGCAGGCAGGCAGGCAGGCAGACAGACAGACACAGACAGACAGACAGACCTACAGACAGATGGAGGGACAAGGCAAGTAAGCGTTCAAGATAATTAGGGATATTTGAGAATTTGTATCCAATATGGTATAGCTGTGAGTGAGCATAATGTTGTTTTGTGATCGATGGACTAACTAAAGGTAATGTTTGGAGTTTTAGAAAACTGTATCACCAGCAATTATGGTGGTATTTTTATTATTTACAGATATGATTACAATCATTTTTTTATGCAAAAATATTTACTTCGGTGATAGGAACAGATACAGATCAAGGGAGGATTCGTTTGAATGGGACATTGCCACCAAAACAAGTTTCAGTGAAGGTTGCCACAGAAATTGTTCCCTTTAATCCAAAAATATCCGCTTGTGGATTCTTGAACCAGCGCCATATGGAAAGATTTTTTTGACAACTTTGTATTGTTTAACTACTTTTGTGCCGTGCTGAGCCACGAAAACTTGGTGCTTGGCCATGCGGCTTAAAGGGAACATTTCCTAAACACCATAGAATTCATCAGTTATTTTGTAAGCTATATTTATAAAGACATTTCTGTGTAGCAACTGCAACAATCCCTAATAACAAAAAATGCCTTTGAGGTTTCTTCCTGGTGAGTCATTTGAAATTGACAGTTTGCCATGTCAGCAGTAAGGTAAGGTTGTCCACCTGTTGGATTGCATTTGTATTTACACTATCTATTTTTAATAAGTATACACTTATATATATACATACACTGTATACACTTATATATATATATATATATATTTATATATATATATACATTGTTGTGAGGGCACATGTCGGTTAAAGGAGCAGAGGAGAGAGAGAGAAGGGGTGTATCTGGAGATAGCACATGCTCATACACTTGTCTGTGGGAAAGGGGTAGAAAGAGAGTTAGTGGGATTGTCGCCACGCCTGCCTGAGCACGAGTATACAGAGAGAGGAGAATACAGAGTCGAGACTCTCCCTTACAGACCCACACACAGATGTTGAGAAGAGATGTATCCAATGGAGATGGAGAGGTAGTTTGAGGGATGGTTTTCCTGTTGTTTAATGTGGTGGTTGAGTTACTTTGAGGTTTTATTTGTACCCTGTGTGAGACAGTTCGTTTAGGTGGAAGAAAGAACGATTTTAAATCAAGATGTTGTGTTGCCATTTATTCTCCAACATGCAACTATATATATGTATACGTATATACAGAGAGAGAGAGAGAGAATGGCAGTTATGTATTTGCTTTTCCTTAACAGTTCTGTGGGTCATTAGTGAAGGGGAACAGAGGCAGGTGGAATATTCTAATGGAAAGATGAGTGCCAAAGGTCCTTGAAGACTAGAGCAAGTGTATGCTGCAGGTAAATGTAATTGGAACCTATGGCAGGAGAGAAAAGGATGGGGAGGGAGGGAGGGATGGATAGGAAGGGGAGGGTAGACTGAGAATGGCTTTTCTGGTAGCCAGATTATTTGAAGATGATAGTGCAAAGGATGTATGAGTACCATTTTTCTTCTGTCAGTTGTAACCAAAGAAATAGGAATCCTTTAGGTCATTACAAATGCTGGATAGGATTTTGTCAATGTCCGAAGAAACAGGAATCTGTTGGGTGCATAGGACTCTCTCTTAGTTGAACATGATATGTCACTGTAGCAGAATCTGGATTATGATTATTATATAGGTCTAAATCATGAGTAGGAATCCAGATTATGGTTATTATATATACCTAAATCATAAATGGGAATCAATAAGTTGTTAATGGGTATTGAGTATCATGAATGCAAGGCTTCCAATGATTGAAAAATTAAGAATATATGTTGGACAAGCAGGAATGTTTAAATAGTTATTGCCTCCTTGGGTTTGTAATAACTAGGAAAATGATTAAAAAATGCATCATAGCCTGAGGAAGCATTCTAAAACAAGGCAGTGAGATTAAGAGTGGAAAGCAAGATATTGGTTTTAGTGATCAGTTACTGGATTGAGTTAATGGAGTCGTCACATCAGAAGAAGCTGAGAAAGTTATCTTGTTTTGATGTAAAATAATGTAATGACAACAATTTATACAGCATCGTAAGTAATGAACTACTTTTATGGTGCTTACGACATCAGTTGTCAGCACAAGAACGAAGATTTACATAGTCAATGGAATTTCAATTGTTTTTGAACACTTTTAGCATCCAGAATAGATGCAGTTTCACACATGTGGGCCATCAACTCAAAGGGCCTGGTCACCCTTTTTAGCCCTAGTTGCTAGCACGAAAACGTCAGCAGATTTTGATGATCACAGTCACGGTCGATTAGGGTTGTCAGCGGCTGTCTGCTGTCTGCAATATAATATGGTGCACAGTTATGCAGACTTAGTTTGAACTTGATTAGTTGGCTGATAGTGAGCAACTGAAGCTGGTGTTGAAGCACAGGTGTGATGTGGACGAACTTATTTATTCAAACGGCCAGACAGCAGAGGTGTTGATGACCGCCTGGAGACCAATGATACTGTGTTGTGGCAAGCCAGCTAAGTTATCGGTTGGTTCGGGTCAGGATCAGACTTTGCAGAAATTGGTGGGTCATATCCTTTGTGAGAAACCAGGAGACAGATGATGATGAAAAACAGACCCTTGATGTGGTTACAGAGATTCATTTCCAAAAAGTGCCTGAAAAATGTATGAGGAACTGGATAGGTATGGGAGTGAGAGGTGTGCAATAAAACTGAGCTTAAACTAAAGTTATAGTGAACTTGGGTACTTGACTTGACTACTCAGATATTATTAAAGTCGGCAGTGAAGCGTATCGTTCCATGTGAGTTGTCTAGAATGACAAAATTCTAATTTCACATAAACCACCAAGATTTGAACCCATTGTTGGTGTTTCAATTTCAGAACATTTACGTAATATGTGTGCCACTGAAACTGGCTGATGCCAGTTGAATGTCCAGCTTAGGATTATACAATAAGATCACCCAATGACTTAATTACTAGTTTGAATTTGATTGAACAAAAAGAAATCAATCAGTCGTGCAATTACATTAATGCCTAACATTTACCCAAGAAGCAGAGTATTGGCATTAAAACACTTGAAATGGTATTTATTATGTGACTCTTGGCACACGCATTAACAGTGTAAAGAACCCAAGAAGTAGCCCTATACATACAGTGTTCTGTAAATCATTGATTTTACAATTATAGTTACAGTCACATTAAATGGGAATTTATCTGCACTGTAATGATAACCTAAAGTAAAGGTAAACCTCCAAATGAATGGAAATGTGTCATTCAATGAATAGAGCTTAAAAACTCATTAGGTAAATTGGAAGAGCCACCAGGAAAGGATTGTGAAACCTATCGGACTCACAGAAATCAATGGTGAATCCATATTTAAGCCAAAGCCAGTGTTGAAGAAGAATAGAGTGTTTACCGGCTGAGTTGCTGGTCCAAAGAGATGAGATTTACTGATATAATGCAGTCGTCAGTGATGAATAGGCAGTTGCTTGCAAGAATTTCTGCCACTTGATGCCCAGTGGTTGTGGATGTACAGCTGAAAATCCTATAGACTGTCTGTAGCAAGGATCTGAAAGGCTTATGTATGGAAGGTAATGTGAGACATTTGTCATGTGCATAGATGAACTGTAGCCCTTAGGGAAACAAATGGTCTATAGATTCAAAGATTGTTTGCTTGAGTGTACAAAACTGCAGTCCAACAACTGTACTGTACTATTCTTCATTTCTGGCCTTAGTGTGTAGTATTCTAGACACACAGTGAAGAAAATTGCTCTACCAGCTGCCAGAATATGATATCTGCATTTGATCCCCTTGTTGTATTGGCCAGATATTCAGATCTTCACACAATCTAAGAAACAAAATCGTTTTCACTCTGCCACCAAAGGTATGGCGAGCCAATTAAATCTGTTACAAGCCATCTTTGCTCGAGATGAAAAACTGTAGCTATCCTTAGTTGGACATTCAGTTACTGTAAGTGATGTGTGCTGTTGTTTTTACCGGTTCTCTGTGGCGTGGCACAGGGTTCGGTTCTCGTGCCACTCCTCTACGTGCTCTACACTGCTGATCTAACCCAGGTCGTCACAGCTGTCGGTGCGATGGTTCATTGATATGCCGATGATGTGCAGATATATGCGACCTATCATCCATCTGACGCCACAGCCTGAGTCTCGAGGGTTCAGACGGTGGTTACCAATATACAGAAATGGATGTCCTCAAACTGGCTTTGGCTGAACCCAGCAAAAACACAATTCATTTGGTTCAGCTCTCGGCGCATCCTGCGGAACATGGATTGAGATATGATTCTGGCAGTGTCTTCAAACTGGATCTCGCTGCGAATAGTTCATGATCTGGGTGTTTTGTTGGATGAAGAGCTGTCGATGGTGGGCCATATTAATTCACTCTGCAGGACTTGCTACTAAGATTAGGGGTATATACGCCGAAACCTGTCCTGTAGTGCGGCTGTCACACTCGTCCATTCCTTCGTCATGACGCATCTGGACTACTGCAACTCCTTCCTGATCGGCCTGCCTAAATTCCGCATTCGTCAGCTCTAGTCTGTCCTCAACTGTGCTGCTTGGCTCGTTGCTGGTATGTCCAGATTCTTGCATATTTCTACCTATGTGACACCCTACATTGGCTTCCAGTTGAGAAGAGAGTACAGTTGAAAATATTCCTCATGGTCAGGTCCTCGATTGTTGGTTCAGCGCCGGATTACATCAACGAGCTCATCACGACGGTTGCTGATCAACCTGCCTGACAGAGACTACGATTGGCGACACATGGTCATCTCATCATACCATGTTCTCACACGTCACGTTGGCTCGGGCATGCCACGCCTTCTTCACTGTGGGGCCGTCTCTCTGGAACACTGTTTCACCAGATATCCGATTTCTTGCCTGTTCAAAAGGTCAGGAAACATTTTCTGCCCAACTCAAGACTTCCTCTTTAGAGTTCATCAGGTAGCCTTACTGCAGCGCCTTTGTTAGTTACTTAAAAGGCGCTATACAAGTTTAGTGATACATACATAAATACATACATACCTATAAACAGGTCTTTTGTTGCAGGTTAAAAGCCTAATTAATTTTTATACCACTATATAAATATGAACACTAGCAAAAGTAGTCTGAGGATATGAAGAATTGTGAGTTCAGTGGGAACAAGTACGAAGAGTGAGTTGAATGTCTGTGGAGCGCACAACATCCAAGCAAAGTAGTTGATCTGTGTTCAGTTAATTCTCTGGACTTCGTTTTTCTGTTTCCTAAAGAAACGCAGAGCTTATGGAAATTCTCTGCATAGGAATGTGACTATAATCACAAAATGATTGCAATATATCCTGTATGATAAAATACAGTCAGATGACTTTGCATCAGTTGTGTTGGGTTGGATGTAAGAAACATAATTATTTCAGAACCATCGGCAGTGTAACTTAGTTTGCAGGAATCTTTCAACCATCATGAGTAATATTTTCATGTTGACGGTTTTGACTTTTCCTGGAGCAAAACTTCTGTTGGAATTAAATTTCCACCACGGATGGCTTGGTAATTCTATCTGGCTTGCATTTTGACAGATCATTATGACGAGACCACATGCAACGTCGTCTATATAGACCCAGACTAACATGGCAATTTTGATGTCTCAATCTTGATGTCTCAATCGTGGCATCACACACCTGCACTAGATGCCTTTCCCCTGGAAGGCTTCTGTCAAGAAATTCTGAGCAGAAGTGTCACGCGGTATTTGCCTGCTGTGTTGTTCATTGGTTAGCTCATCCACCAATTTATCTGCTTGGTTATTCATTAAGATATGGCTTTGCTCCAGCGGCTGCTGCAAACTCAGTGGCTGCTTTTGGGCAGCGTTTGCTTCTGCTCGGTAATTTGTTCCATTAGTGTCTCATTTTGACCCTTCATTACAACTGTCCAGACTTTGGTTTGGATGAATCTGTAGGATGACAAAGAAGGACAGAAGCAAATAGACTGACAGAGGCAGAGACAGTGGTAGAGCAACAGAGAGAGGCAAAAGAAGAAGAGAAAAAGACAAACAAGTACATATACAGTTTGGCCTAAAGACTTAGGCAAGCAGAGATGGAAGTGAGGTTGAAGAGATAGAAGAAAAAGAGATGATGCAATGTAAATCTCATAATTTCTCAGTGGCACACAAGGCTTGTATTTTAGCCAGCTGATTCACAGACCAACACTTAAATAAAACTCACCGGAACTATGTTACTGGTCAGTTTTTATATCAGATCTGCAGATGTTCACGAAGTTAAAGCCAAGAGAGCTAGTGGAACGCTATATTGATATAATGTCTACCAAAGTTTCTGCAAAGCTTGAATTCTTTTTAATCCTTCAAGAAATGTCTGAAAACTCAACTCACTATTTCTCACTGGCTTTCAGACATCAGGATATCTAAGCATATTTCACCTGGTAATTGACTAACTGCATCTCAGAATCACATTTCTGTATGACTTTGCACATGGTAAAAATTTCTTAATAATAATTTATGATGATAAAAATGATGATGATATTAATAGTAGTAGTAGTAGTAGTAGTGGTAGTAGTAATATTGGTATTAGTAGTAGTAATAATTATAGTAATAATATGTGTTTATGGCATTATGAGCTGCTGGGGTATGTCTGTTACGAGTAAAAGGAAGGAGAGAAGAGACCTAGAGAAAGGAGAAGAAAGACATGGGTTGAAGTTGAGGTAATCTGTGAATCTTGTCTACTCTAATGATTTCTGCAGCATCAGTGCAGGTCAAAGGATTTGATCTACAGAAAAGGCAGAGATGGATCCTGAGACAGATCTTTGCAGTGTTGACCTCCTTGAGGAAGTATCCAGTCCTGAACCGTCCTTGGAGAAAACAGACACTATGGGCAGAGATGATACTGAACAGCCATTTCGCATCAAAAGTACAGAGGAAGTGAGGCGGGTGGCTCTGAGCAAAGAACTGGGCCGTAGTCACTCTGTCCCGTGAAGTTACGTCCAGACAGAGAATGCATGGGTGTGTTATGATAAGAGTGCTGTAGAAGTTTCCAGATTAGATTCACTGTGTTTTTTTATGGAATGGACAATTTAGCGCTAATTTATAGAAGGAAGAGATGAGGACAATGATGTGAGGAACATCTGTATTTGCTATCAAAGATCGACTGGTGCTTGCCATTTTGTGGTTTAGTCAAAGAAATAGGAGAGTTATAGAGGGACATTGTTAAGGAAAATCTTGATTAACAATGAGCTGAAGTTGGCATGTGTGTGTGTGTGTGTGTGTGTGTGTGTGTGTGTGTGGTCTGGTACTGGCTCTCGGAATGAATAAATCATTTAGTGCATAGCTGGAAATTTTTAGACTTCAGAGGAACAAGAGAACAAGAGATTGGGCTTGTCCGTGGCAATGATGTTGCTGCTGATGATTGATTGACAGTAAGACGTGAGATGTGATATGTAGCTATACCCAGTAGATTTTGGTCCAAACCAACCACAAAACACATCAAATGGTGATGTGGTTGGATGGTCAAACTCGCAAGTCATGTAACCCAAGATAAATTGTGCACAGAAGCAAAGTTGAAATCGCTCATATGTCCTGCCATGAAGCTCACATTTACTGAACTCTGTTCCTCATCTGTCATTATGAGGTCTATTGACGTCTTTGGTAGCTGTTCTACTGAAGTGTACCATGGACCTGGGAGCACATCTGAATTTATGTAAAATTTGTCCGTACTTTACAATGCTGCTAAAGGAAAAGGCAGAAAACTAGTTTATCTCCTTAGGCATTGATTTGCTGTAAGATACAAGCATTAAAAAATGACATTGATCGCTAAACAGGGAGTTGTAGATTTTCGTTTACTGCTCTGGTTTATATTGTCTTGTGCAGTAGAACATGCATCTGCAATCCTAAATGGAAATTTGCAAAAGGAAGTTATATTGTTCATATGTCTTTCTTTAGTGCCTGAATCATGTAGCTTAGCTGAATCGTTTTCTTAGCAGATGCTTATAACTGTTGTAACTTAAGCAGTGTGGATTATGGACTACTGAAAAGAAGGTATTAGGGCATTCATTATGCTTGATCTAAAATGGAAATTGAAAGACCAGAGGACAGACAAAGAAATCCTGGTACCGGTAAAAGAAGGTTCAAAATGCTGATGAAAACGACTGAAAATCGACAAAAGGACCGTGGTGGCTTACAGACTTGGAAAAGAATAAATGCTTAAATAACTGTCAGTGTAGGACAAAAGAGAGAATGGAGATCCAGAAGAAGACTTAAAGGCCAGTAATGAAGCTGCCTGATTTAGCGATGTCGGAAGTTAACCGGAAATTAAAGAAGACTTGTGGTCACAACAAGTGGAAACTGGAATCTGCCTCTACAGAGTAGAGTCCATGACCACTGGAATCTCTTTAATGACTGTTCAAGTAAATGAGAGAACAACTACTGTAGTTAAGTCCATTTTGTCGTTTTTGCAAAAAGCCACAGCAACAGCTTTAAATTAACATGTAAGGAGGAACAGAAAGGTAGCCAAATACCTCTGGCATCGGATTACTACTCCAAAATATTGCCACAGTTGCGCATTAAACAATTCTGGCAGATTATGGATTATTTCTTGCCATTTCAAGAGTACCAGTATTTATTTCTAATGCTGATCTGTCCTATTGTGTAGGGCCTTTTGTCAGCTGGAAATGATTGGTTGTTTCTTTGTTTTAATAGATTACAATTCATTTTGTCTTTGAGATGAAATCTTATGCATTGTCAGATTTTATCACAGTCCAAGCACAATATTTTAAGTGACGATCAAGGAAGATTGGTAACCAGAGGCTTAATGTAAGTAAAAGATAATGGTAATATAAGTTTTACACATATATTGTTGGCTTTCAGAAACAGAACATGGTGTTTGGTTTAAGAATCTCTGGCTGAAGCCTAGAAATAACAACAGTGATCAAAATAAACAACTGGCCAACATTTCCCTAAAGGGTTGCCTGATGCTACAAGGATTTCCATATTTCACGCGGTGTACTGGTTTCGAACCTAAGAACAGCAGTGAAAGACAAGTACTCTAAGACATGCTGTACAATTATCCAGTGCTCCCGATAATTTCATGAGAGCAACTAAATTACCCAAGTGAATCTGGAAGTCTTTGAAATTATTGATAAGGTATTTATAGTGCACCAATTTCTAATGAACCTCAGAGGCATGAATACCCATCAGAAAGTGATTTTTTAAATTTTGGCCAGAACTGATTTAATTTTTGCTCAGAAGGAGGATTGAACCCTCTTTGACCAAAGTGACTGTGAATGCTTCTGTTCAATTACTTGACTGCTTATATTCATGCCTATCCAGCTAAGTCGCCTGACTGCCTTTCTCTGGTTGTACCAAGGAATAGAACTATTCTTGATGAACAAGCTTTGTTGGTTGCAGGACCTAAATTTTTGAATTCTCTCCCTGCATCTGTTTGTTCTGCCTGGTCTCTTATGTCATTTCAGTCTTGGCTCCAGATTTACGTTTTTCAGCTGGCATGTCCACCATAGGCTATCTCGCTGTCTCTCTGTGGAGTGAACTTTAGGGTATTGAACTAATTACAGCTGGTCCTCGGTTGATGCCTTGTGCACTAGACACTGGCACTATGGAAGTTGCTAATTAATTCTAATAATATGTTAATTACTGAACCACAGCAAAGGTACTGCAAAAGTAAAAATGGACCCTGTTTCTGTAGGCATTTCTGAGGAATTTTGAGAGGGCAAAACAGACTTTAAATCAAATAGATTATTTTGTATAAAAAATAATCACTAATGCCAGGTCAATTCCAAATTAGTCAATATCCAGTGCAATCTTGACAGTTATAATCATCTGTTTCAGTAGTATTTTGTTGAGAAGTTTATTCATTTTTGTTTCAAAATTTTAAGGTATTTCATGCTTAAGTAAGTAAGTAAGTATATTCTTTATTAACCAATAACTAATCGCACATCGGTTTACAAGTATTTAAGAACACGAGAAAACTTAATATTCATACAACATCCTAAAAATAAAACATTTACGCGTTAAATTGTCAGCAGGAGGAATAATACGATCATGGGTGTGGGGCCGTAGGGAATAACTGAGGGTTTTAACTGGTGGGAGCAGCTGATGTAAGACATGATTTGGATTGTTCAAGATTGCTTTAAAGAGACGAGCATCGGCTATGCCACAGAGTTCATCGAACTTTGTGGGGTCCCCAGGAAGATAGCGGAGACGCACAAGTCTCCGCATCAAGTTTTATACTCTCACAACCATATGAGATTTTTAGTTAACTGTTAAATCCTTTCATGTGCTTATGAAGTGGGCTTTTGTTCTGGTAAATTCCTTTTTCACACTGTCCCCATATTTCAAAGCAATCGTCATCTGACGGCCAAATAACTGCACAGATGCACTGATGTATGGCTGAGCCATCAAGATGATATGAACCCACAGTTTAATGCTTTTGTGAAATTTTGGCTGGTAATTTTTTAAATTAAACACCAGGGTGAGATCTGATACACTTAGCCTGATTTCATCTTTGGCAATGGGAGTTAAAATTTGTCAGAGGCTTCAGTTGGCCAAGCCTTTGCTGTAGCCTCAGATTATGTCATTTGTGCTTACTTGGCAGTGTTAAACTCCAGTGTGATTTAGTAGATAGGAAAGCATTCATTAGATGGCAGAGCTTGTGCAGAACCATTCGCTAGGGGTCGCCGTTGCTGCCAATGGACTGTGCTTGGGACGGGCGGGGATTCCGCATGCATTCTTCACCATTTTCCGTCTTGGCTGAAGCTGCCTTTGCCGTGGACCCTGTTTCCTACCACTGCAACTCAATAATAATAATAATAATGTATAGGTTTTATACAGCGACCGATCGTATGGCCTCGACCCTGCTCATTTTGCAATGAATTTATCGGATGAGATCCTTAGGGGAACATATTGAATATATTAATAAACTAGAAGATTAGTTAATTAATTAAGGGGCATGGTAGCCTATTAGTTAGAGTGTGCTTGGCTTGAAATGCAGAAATTATGGGTTTCCAATGAGACAGTTACTGTATAGGAACCGTGAACAAATCCTTTACTCATAATTGCTCAGTGCCACTGAGTGATGATTGCGATGATTGGTTTTTAGACAGTGGCGATTAATAAATGCATAAATGATGATGATGATAATGACAATGACAACAATAAGCTGAAGTAAACAGAATTTTTCTAATGCAAGTATTTGTCAGTAAACATCATGTACAACATTTTTGCATTATAATGGCGCATCTCATTAATGCTGACACTTTGAATCTTAGCAATTTTAATTTCATTATGAATAAATAAAGATACGAGTTATTAATTTATTCAAAGCCATGTAATTCACTTTTATTGTTTGTGCATGCATGCATGTGTGCATACATGTAGTGATTCCACTGATCAACTGACAGCTACATTTAAGCTTCAGATGAAATTTTACCACAAAATGTATTACAAAAATAATGCAGTTTAAATTTGAATGTCTGTTGAGTGATCTAGTCTTTACTAAATGCATACGCCAGGTAGCCTCTGTGCATGAGGATCTCGGGTTCGTGTCCCGGTCGTGGCTTATTTCAGAGATTTAAATCTCAGGCTAGTACGATCCGTGCACGGGGGCCTTAAATGGCATGGCGCCCATTCAAACAGGCAGCGGTGGTGAAGGATCTCACCCGATAAATTCATTGCAAAATGAGCAGGGTTGAGGCCATGGTGGCTATATAAAAACTATACATTTACATTTATTTTTACAGATTTAAACATTTTTAATATTTTTCACTCAGAGAAAGCTGTAGAGAGAAAAAGGAAATTAGGTACTTACAGAAGAGGAAGGCTCACAGTGGTATGCTTTGCCAGACCACAATGGCAACCAGACAGCCAACAGAGTGGTCTGCCCTTTTACTTAAATGTAAATTTACATTTACATTTAAGTAAAAGGGCAGACCGCACCACAATGGCAGCCAGGCAGCCAATCAAAGTGGTCTGCCCTGTACTTAGCAGATTATAGATTATAGGCCAAGCTCCAACTCCTGTTCTTGGAAAACAGGAAATAAGAATAATGAGCTTTGGCCAGCAAACAAAGTAGGCACCATTTTAATTGACAAATCTCAATCCAGGACACTGTATTTTAAGTGTTCTCTTTCCTCTTGGTCTTTACCTTCCAACAGTTTCTTTGTGTTTCATTCAAACTATAAAATTGGACGATCTGACTAATTGCAACAGCTATATTTAGAGGCTACAGTGCCAGAGACATGGGTTACCATTTTCTATTTTAAGTTCAACTCAGAAGATGTTTCTTGTGTGTTAGTGACAAGTAGAATGCATAATTTCAAAATTTGTAAAGTTATCTGGGAATATTCTTTCCTGAGAGTTGAGAATTTCTCTGGAAAGACAACTCAAATTTACAAGAATGGAAAGGGTCTAACCTTGCAAAATGATAGTACTTTTTCAGTCAGGACTTGTGAGTTTGAATTGTTGGATAAGATGTTCATATTTGGCAACAGAATTGAAGTATTATAGCCAAGTCTGGGTGAGGTTCCATCGAATGCAAAAAAACACATATACTTTGAAAGAATTTTCAGCATCTTACAAGTGCAGACTTTCATATTTTGTGTCAATTAGCTAGTTCATGGAATTAGGTCAACTAGTGCAGTATTACAAGTGTTATCGTTTAGTTTCATGTAACAGCCTCTGAGAACAAATTAATTCAAATTGAAACAACTGCTAAAATGATTTATTCAAATTTAACATATTTAAATCTGAGAATTTCTATGGTGCCACTCTAACAAGGCTCAAGGAATTGGTTGAGAGTCACTGAGCACTAAGTACTATAGATGTAACTGCCAAAATGCAGAGTTCCTCAGGTGAAAAATTAGAAAGGTGCTCTGGATAAACACAGAAACAGTTGTTTGTTGGGAAATTTGCTCAGGAAGAGGCAAGTTTTCCATTGTTATGTAAAGGCCAACAAAGACTTACAGCAAACATGTGCTGGAGCTCCAGAGTCTGGGGCAGTGATGGAAAGGTATGCCTGGGCAAGAACTGTGCCATTGTCTGGGGTATGGTCAGGACGAGGCAGTCACAGAATGGTGATAAGACATAGTCTGACAGGAGTCGGCATGTAGTGACTGACCAAAATACAGAACCTTTTAGCTGACCTTATAGTTCTGGAAAGTGATTCCGTGAAAAGGCATTGTGATGATTTAAAGTCAAGGAATTATGTTCATGCTTCAGATTTTTCATGTTAGCTTTAGCCAAAGATTGAACGTTCTGTGGCAGAGAGCCATTGTTACCCGTCCCAGGACAGGTAACCTCTGCGCACATGATCTTGCCTACTTGCAGTACTTTTCCAAGCCCTAAACTATGAGTATACTACTCAGAGCATGTTTCATGTACATGCAATAGAGGCCAATTGAATTATGGGTCTGTTGGGGCAGCCAGCTGTTGCTTGATTATCTTCATTTCGGTGTTGCTGGTATCCTCGGTGAGCGGTCTTGGCATCTACTAGAAGTCTGCAGCAGAATGATTGTTGTATGCCAGTGACATGTCCATTGGTTTTCTGTTATATTCCGGTAGAATTGCTGATTTCAGATATCATCTCATATTATCTTCCTGGGAGGAGTAATGGAGCAGAATAAGTAACGGTCCTCGAAATTCTGCCTTGATCAGGAAATAGTCTTTGTTGGTTACATTACTAAACTCCTGGTGACTATTTGAAGGATCTTCTGTTGCTGCAAGAGGTCAAACATTCCAATATTGAACGATTTAGAGCGGTTCATATCCATGTCCTGGTCTCAGACCTTTGCCATCTTTGTCATTATTAAATTTAGTCTGCTGAAGGTTGCTTCTTCTAACAGCTTCCATTCTGTGATACATTTACGCTGTTAATAGTTATTTACCCAGTCAATTGTCCGGTTTTTTCCATTAGAGCATTATACTCATGATTAATTACTGATTATGATGAAGTGTTTCAAAATTACAGATGATTTGTTAATTACTTACTGCAGTGAAGAACAGGTAAAAACCAGGACAAATTTTTTTAGTACTGATTAGGGTGAAGAGGGCAAAGTCAGACCATATTAGTGGATGGATATCTCCTGCAAAAGGTGATAGTAGCAGTTCTTTTCCTAACAAGATGAAGGCCCACTGTTATCCAGAATACTTTACTGTTGGCCCGCTTGAAATATTGTCACTCGACACTTTTTGGCACACTTTTATTATTTCAGTGGTGAGGGGTTGCATCCTGTCATTTCATTATATTTCATTATCTGAAACTCATTGTTTGCTTGTGGGACAGTTAAACAGTGTAGCTGTTGTTGAACTAGTTACTCTTCCATGTCTGTGCTTCAGCCTGAAGATCCTTCAGTTCATGAATGTGTAAAAATGTTTAATTGCATTACTTTGTCTTGACCCTGTTTGGCGTCATGCAGTCTTGTGAACGGCTTATCAGCTGATGTAGTCACAGTATATCTGTATACATATCTACATAGTCTTAATATATGTAGTCTGTATATATATATATATATATATATATATATATTGTCTTAAAAGACTCGTCAGCTGGTAACACTGTGCAAATTGGACCTGCATGTTTCAACCTCCATTTAAGTCATTCTGATGGATGCTGGTTTTCATACATCATATTTAGCTCTTATTTCATAGAATTTCTGTATTAACTGATTAAAACTGAGCTCCAAAATACAACTGATTCACCTTTCTAAGAATTTTGTCAGAGTCCTTTAAATTTGTTCTAAAATTCAGATAGGTTTGGTCTTAAACTCTTTTCAAATCATAACAAAACGTTGCAGCAACTGTCGCATTAAAGCCATTTAAGCAAGCAAGTGATCATTTTTATGTAGCACTGTTGTCTTTGTCTAGCCCTATTCTCTATGCAAAATCTCATTGATATTTTCTGAGTGTATTCCCCATTTGCTGGACTTTACTGGATTTGATCTAATTTCTGCTGACAGATTTAGGCTTCCCTGGTCTGTAATGTTGGATCCTTCCTTCAGATATTCCAGTCTATGGTAAAAGAAATTTATTTTCAGTGGAACAATCTTTCCTTCTTCATTTATTATGCCAACCCAAGACGGCCCTGACATAATTCACGTGCCGTTTGAGATTACGTTGCTTGGCCGCTTGCATCTTCCTAGGCCTGCGAGGCTGGCCAGGCCTTAGACAATCATAAGCGCATGTCGAAAGCAGAGTACCACTATCTGTGTGCCAGAGAACCATACGGAACAGAGAACCATCCGTTTTGCTGCAAAGCAGGGAACCACCATTTCATCAGTTGACCGGGATAGTAGCAGCAGTAGCAGCAGCAATCACAATTGTGTGCCTCAGAAATGAAAGTCTGATGAAGGAATAGAGGATGCTCTAGCTGCTGCTGCTGCTCTGCTAGTGCGGTTGTCGCTTCTGTTCGTTTGACTCCATTTGTCTGGAAATAGAATTACTGTTGCATCATGGGAAATGCACAACAGCATGTAGCTGCTTCCAAAGGAACTGATCAAGTCAACGGTTAGATTTGTCTGTGTGGAATAATTAATGTTTCCTTGGATTCGGGTCTTGATAGAAAGCCATTTGTTTATTACAACAAGATTGAATCCTGCTTGTGAAAGGCATCCACTGATCAAATGAATAGATGAGATAAAGCAGGCTTTAACTGTTTAAAGCAGAAAATGTTTATTGAAGCTGTCACATATGGCTTCATTTTAGAATGTCTGTATTTACACTTTTTAGGCCATGTTGTAATAAGCTTGTAATGTTTTTAAATTTTTAGTTTGCATTTTGAGTTTGAGAGGCATGCAGTTTTGAGAGCATATTCTGAGAGGTTGTGGAAGTGTTGTGTGCTAACTCAATATAAGGGGAACACATAGAATATAATAATGAACTAGAAGATCAGTTAGTTAATTAAGGGGCATGGTAGCCTATTAGTTAGAGTGCTTGGCTTGAAATGCGGTAATTATGGGTTCAAGTTTCCAGAGTAATTCATAAGGAGCATGAAGATATTCACTATTGGCATTAACTGAACTGCACAAATATGAGGTTTATCAGTCTTTAACTGTACTAGATAACTGTTTCTGAGGTAACCAGTAGAAATTAATCAAAACAAGATACTGGTGAAGCAACAGAAATTCACTTAATCAGTGTTTAACTGTACTCAGTAACTCATTCTGAGATAACAGAGACTCAGAAGAGAGTCACTTTATCAGCATTGAACTGTACTGTCTGAGAGGGATAGACTACTACAGCTCAGCTAGACAGTCTGTCTTATTCAGTCATTTTCCTTATCCACCCATACTGATGACTAATACGTATTTCCGTCCAAGTCTGGCTTCTGCTTACTGCTGCTGCTGAACGGCTATTGTATTTAGGTTTTCATGCTCGGGATCATCTTTTTTGTTCCTGAGCTTTCCTCTCTTGTCATCACATGACTTGCATTATTTTCTATGTCATAAAAGGCTAAGCTAAGTCATAAACTCTGAAATTGATGAAACATAAAGTCTGTAAGACAGTTACTGACAGTGACAATTGCCTAATTGTTATTATTATTATTTCTGTGTCTATTTAGCACCACTATCTAATGACAGAACATCAGTCAGGGTGCTGAGCAATTTTGCCTGATGGACCTTAAGCAATAAGATCCCCAAAAAAGTAACCATCTTGGGGAGGATCAGAACCTCATACTCTGCATTACCAGGCAAGCACTCAAACCGATCAGCTACCGAGTCACACCATGTTTAGTCTAAGGAGGCACTTTTACTAGCTTAAGTTCAAAATTATTAATACCTTACGTGTAATCACTACTTAAACAAGGTCAGGTCGAAAACATTGTGACTGAGACTTTAATAATATGGTTCATTTGCATATTCATTCACAATTTACTGGTGTATAGTATTAATGCCTAAAAATTCATTAGCATCAAAGTTTCTGCTTCCAAATATGTCATTTTGGGGTCATAACATACATGATGACACATTGTACTTTGGCCTCATGAAATTTGTATTAATTTATTATTATATTTTGAATTTTTAATCCCAAGAAAATTCATTTGTAAACATAGTCAACACTTTATGTATGCAGAGTTTGTCTTAATGTTATCTTTAGCTAGTTACAGTTTCTTCATTGAAATTAACTAAATAACTCAAGAACTTATGCTGGGAGTAGTTTCCATGGTTACTGATATGATTTTGACAGTTTAACATTTTTACATTCCTGTTCATAAATAAACTGCCAAGATGATTATACATCAGTAATTCATGGCTGAATTATACGGGTCAATTAGGAAGATATTTTTAAGGCCTGCCTGGAACGGAACTGTTAAGCCTTATCGCTGAAGAAAACAAGGTACTTCAGTGGCTAGAATTTGCAGCATTGTAAAAACAGTATTCAGTCTTTTGTGCCATGATATTTGCCGGTTTTCGAGGGTTGTGTATGCATTGTAATGGATATTATGGTAATTTTTTACTGAAGTTCTCTGATCTTTTCTAGCAGCTAGTAGTGCTCTTTGACATTTATGGCAACAGCATTGCTCCAGTGTAAATTCTGGGATGCTTGTGTTATTTCGCAGCTGGATTTACACCAATGAAGACTTGCTTTGAGCATTATAGATAGACACATGTATGTACATTGGTGACCTACTTTCTCTGGCTTCCTGTCGTTCTCTCTTGCAGTTCCAGTTTAAATGAAATGCCGAGATGATAGTTAGATGAGGCGTAAAAACTGAGTGCCAAGTAATGAGCATTGCCCTTGAGCAGAAAACATAATTGGAAGAAGATTGATCTGGAAATGGGTAGACACCACTAGTTTCTGGTTTATGCATTTGTTAAGCACACCATGTGTGATTATTTGGGTTACATGATAACAGACCACATATCCACATATACCTTTGTATTTATATATATATATATATATGTATGTATTGAGGGGCAAAATGACCTTTGGCGTCTCGCATCTGTCCATCATAAAAGTGGAATTTTAAAGTTATGCAAAATAATACTTTCATTTTTTGCCATTACTTGAATAACGAATGCAAAGTTCTTTCCTGAAATACACAGATCCTTCACATTCTCCATCCTCATTCCTAAATATGCCAGTAATTGGATGAGCTTGGTCTGTTCGTGGTCAGCTTGGTTTCTAGTGTTGTGAGCATACACGAGAGACTACCACCTTCTTGGTATGTTCAGTAAAAGTTCTTCTTCCTTGAAGTCTCTGCACCATCCACCTTTATCTTGAATTTGACCCGAGAAGGTCCAAATGGTAAATACACCTGCCAGAGCACCTGGTTGTGATTGGTTGAACTATCTCTGAATCAGTGTTCTGCCTTTGACATGCGTTGGGTGAGCTTTCGTTTTTCACCTCTGACCATTTGAATGCCAAAGTGCTGAACCCCTTTGGGTCTGGTTCAAGCAAATCCAAGAAAGAATTCCATGTAATGTTCTGTGCAATGTAACTGATGTGGTAAGGCAGGGTAAGATAACTGATTATAATTTGATTGCATCATTGCATGATATTAAGATTAGTCTTCAGAGGCAAGATCCTGGTGTCAAAAGGTCAATCTACTGAAGCAGTCATAGCTGCAGCAATGAAATGACCAGATGACATTGCCTGACATAGCTTGACAGAGAATTGTCATTTCCATTTGGATTTGATTCCAGATACAGTTGCGAAAGGCTGTTGCCATGCCATGAAGCCCACTTTACCAAAACATCAGCTGCTGTTTTCTCCTTTGGCAAATGGAGACAACATGTTTTGTTCAATACCCTGGTGATTAAGTGTTATGACTCTGGCCCTATTTTTGGCTAACAAGCATACCATACTGCCTGGTATTAGTTGAAGTCCTGCTGTACTGTGCTATGTAATCCATTTGTTTGGTATAATATAATATAATCAGTTTTAAGACGTGCAACTCATAAGAAAAATTGCAGCATCTGTTGTTGGGCTGTTGCTAATGTTGCTTCAGTTTCTGCATCCTGCAAATCTTCACCCTTGATGACCATATATCTTTGGAAGTATTTGTATGCAATAAATCTACCTAATGCAGTTACCTTCTAATCTGATATATTTTCTGCTGAGTTAATCTAATCTGATCTTATGAGGCATCGTTATCCTGATGCCAATGCAAACATAAACAGATAGTGCTGCAAAATCTAAACTGCAGAACATCCAATCCATAACATAGAAGATTGTAATCTGTGCCCAAATGCAACTGCCTCCATTCTGCTAAAAGTTGTGGTGTATTACTTTGATGGAATGGAACATGGAAATGATTTTAAGTGTTTTTTACGGGGAGAGCCAAACTCTTGGTGGAAAGTCCAAGTCTTTCGTTTCTTTGCCAGCATACGGTGAAGTGCTGCTTGTAGTTGCTAGATATCATCTCCAGGTCTGACCACCTTACGGAGGCCCATTCATCTGTGCTTCAAGTCTGGATGCAGGCTTGTTAACCATGGCTCAGTGTAGTGGGGGATCATTCTGGTTGGGCTGCAGCTGCTTCTAGAAATCCTAAATTTACCTTCGAAGCAAAATGATTTGCTTCCCGTGAGTCACTAACATGAATTCTCCATTCTATACAAGAAATCACAATTTTTCCTCTGCTTTGCCTCTGGCCATTTGTTAATAAAGAACAGCTCAAATAACTCGAATTTCATATGCATTGGTGAGAATACACACCCTTACGCTATGTCTGCATAGCCTGTTGTTACCAATATCTATAGTGGATTATTTACTGGTGGATTCTTATATACATAGGCTCAGATTGCTGTTTTCATGTCTATTTAGGCATATGTTAGCCTATATGTAAGTGGGTTACTTTAGCCTGTTGTTATGCTCATATTAGCATATTATTAGGTTTACGTTAGCCTATTTAGGCTTATTTTCTGTCGGTGACTTCTAAATATGGATATGTGCAAATATTTTATGCTGCTTATATAATTTAGTCAAATATGTAATGCCTGTGTGTGCACCTAGTTGTAAGTAGGTAATTTGAAAGTAAAACTTGGATAGAAACAACACAGAGTTGATGCGAACCAAGCATTTGCTGAGCTTTGTTTTCGTGAAGCTTTTATTTCTCTTGTCTGGCATTTCGATTAGAATGGGGCTTTAGTGTCTGATCGGAAGCAACGCTGCATTTGAGGTGCACCCCTTTTCCGTATAGCATTTGGCCAATGCTATCGATTGGATGGACCTTGGTGTCTGTAATATACGACAGCCTTTGCTTCGCTGGAGCTTCAATTTTGTTCTGATAACATCTGCTGATCAGACAATGCAATATCTCTTGACAGTGGCTGATGCTAGTGTGGCCACAGACTGCTCATTTAGGAAGCAGCTGTCTGGTATGAAGAATCAGTAACTTTTGTGCAAAAACAGACATCAGTGCGACCTTATTGAAATGATCAAGACAAAATATCTGGTATGACTGCTAGACAATTTTGAGGCATATTCTGGTCATGCTGCTTATTTTGTGTTCTCTTGAGTTGTTTGATATGCTGCAGCGGGTTGTTAAGACCCCATTTTATCACAGAAGATAATTTGGTTGTGAAGTGCCATCGACTGATACCTATGTAGTGGAACATTTATACAGCATTCAGGATTCAGAAGTGCAGCAGGATTTGGACTCCAACAGTCCTCCAAGTCTTGGAGAACTGTTATCCAAGTTCTACGGAAGTCATTGATCGGGATTATTAATGGAATGAGTGACTGGTCAATGACTGTTATGGATTGATATAAATAGAAAGAAACCCAGTGGTTCATTGTTAGCACTGCAGCCTTCAGTGTCTGCTTCATTTGAAATTGACACTTTGTTGTCATTGAGCCACATGTGCAGCCTAAAGACAGGTTCATCAGCTGTTGGATTGCATTTGTGATTCAGCCAAAATTTGCTTCAACTCTTGAACTCTGTCTCTGACGTCAGTTCTTGATAAGATAAGGTCAGGTTATTCATCCATTGTCAATAGTTATTGGAGGCAGAGTTTTTGATCTGAGAATTATTTTATTTAATGGGGAACACGATAATATCAGTCAAAGAACTGTACCATAATATTCCTGATAAGTTACGTAGCTCTACTAGTTTCCGTTTCACATGGGCCAGTTATGCCACACAATCATCATCTCACCACCGGATCATTGGAAGAAAATGAAAACGAAACATTGTGAGAAATTCATACAAAGGTGAAAGTTTTCCTTCTGCGCCATGCCTTTCATTGACTTTTGGGAAAACTTGTTGTTCCAATCCTTGGAATGGTCATGCCTTGGCTCGCTGGCAGTGACCACATTAGTTAAGCTGCCAGGACAGTGTCTGTGCTTTAAGCTGGCCGGGCAGTGTCTGTGCTTTAAGCTGGCCGGGCAGTGTCTGTGCTTTAAGCTGGCCGGGCAGTGTCTGTGCTTTAAGCTGGCCGGGCAGTGTCTGTGCTTTAAGCTGGTCGGGCAGTGTCTGTGCTTTAAGCTGGCCGGGCAGTTCCTATGTTTTGACTTGTCTTTATGAGCAGCAGTCATGCATGTTGTATCTGGATGTCTGGGAATTGACTTTGCTTCAAAAGGGGACTGCCTAAAAATAGCCTTGGCCCTGTTATGAGGTGCAATTGTTAGAGAGAGGCCAAGACTCTGGCTCCCTGGCTGGTTGCTGTATTCACTTCCCTTCACTCTGGTTGATATGGGGTGATGGAGAATGTGGTGGACAGCGTCCCCAGCATCCCAAGGTCGCTGAGGTACATGGAGAACCATGTTGCTTTAAATAATTCTGGCGTCTGCTGCCTCTGGGAAATTAAGGTCATGTGTTGCAGAAACCAAATGCTTATCATCCATCATTATCAACCTCTCTCTTTCTCTGTCCACCAGTAACAGATGAGGGTATTATATCATAAAACCCTAAGGGCTGAATAACAGGCCCCTCATCCATTTGTTCCAAACTCTACTGAATCAAGAATCCAAGCAATCAGTGGGGTATAGCCATGTGGGTAACCAGAGGACCATCATCTTTATCATAATGATCGTTGAAAAGCTCTGTGCCACTGATCGATGCAGCCATTTCGAGGGTGGCTTTCCTTTGTCCTTTCATTGCACTGGTGGACAAAACGATGTAAAAAATATATATGCATATACATATAGACCTATATGTAAGATAATATATGAGTGCAATGTAAAAATATATATGCATATACATATGTATGTAATATAATATATGAGTGTATAAATCTGTATATTTTGTAGCCTCTGCATCAGGATTCCATTCTTGTGCTTTTGAGTGGTATCTTGAAAAGTGCTGTATAAAGAATCAGATGCATACTCAGTACACACATACAGACATAAATACATACATACATAAATACGTGCATACATACATACATACATACCTATGGTGCATGACGTGAAATTGACAATTCGTTGTCAAGCTAGGTAACTCATATGGGGAGATTGTCAAGTTGTAATTGTGTTGCAGTTTCCATCTGCACTTCATTTTACAAAAAGACCCCCCCTCTGAAGACTTTTCTTGATAAAAACTTGCGCTAGATGAGCAGTAAGCCTGCTTCGTATTCCTTACCTTCATGTGACCTTAACTTGAGAGCTTACTGTTTAATTTTTCTGTATGTCTCTGAAACCAGTGCATGTACTTATTGGAGGCACTCCTGTCTAAAGTGATGACCACTAAAGGTTCACAGTTCCACTACCAGGTGGAGAAGATATATTGATTTCAGACAACAGACTCAAAATGTGAACCTAGGTTGCCGAGGTTAAAAGCAAACACCTTTGCCATTGGTCATCTGAGAACTGGTCTACTGGATTTTGCTTATTAGTCTACCCATCTATTGAGACCAATTGGGTAATAACAGTAGTGACAATGTCTAATGGTCTTCTGACCATGATGTGCGCACTGAGTCCACTTTCAAGGACTAGTAAATGCAGTGTAATGTAAACTCAGTATTTCTCAGTGTACCGATGGGGTGCTTCATGGAAATTGACTTTTTGTGCACCAGCACCTGATCAAATGAAAGCCTTGAAACCCTACAAATTGGGTAAAGTTTGGTACTATGCACAAACTTACAGTTAGTATTATAAGGAGTGCCAATATTAGATTATGACATGGAATAGTAAATAGACTGAATGATTCAGAGGAGGATTCAACCCATGTCTGTCCCAATAAATATATCAGACATTTAACCTACCAGTAAATGATTTATCACTACATACTCTATCCTACTGCCACTTCATCTGTCAAACTTCAAAGCTTGAATTTGCACCAGAATAGATGGTAGAATACTTATGTTTTTCTACTAAATGCTATGTTGTGGATTTTTTCAGTTTTTAGTTAACTGAAAAAAGAGTATTGAGTGCCTTTTTACTTTGATGTTTTGCAGTTAAAGCTTTTCTTGCCCAAGCCAAAGAAGAATTTACAAAGAAATGGGAGGAGCCGGCCCAGGTGAGTAAAATGCTCAAGCTTTCCATTTGGCATTATACGCTTTGCAAGGACATCAGATTTTTTATAGTGTTCATGGTTGATTCATGTGTATTAAGTATTAGTACATAACTCTAGAAAAGACTGTCATTTAAGCCTACATCAGCATCCAATTTAAATTCTGGCATAAAGTGAGGACTTCACTAAACTAAATAAAATTAAACTTAGAAATGCATGCCTTTGAAGGGTAGAGCTAAGGATTGTAAGCAAAAATGTGAAGGAATATCTTTTCCTATACATGAGGCAGTGTTAAGGTAACTTAAGGTAACTGCATGTTCTTACATAACTTCATTAGCACTAGCCTGCACAGGCATGTTTATGGGACTTTCAGGTATTACACTATAGCATTTTATTAATTACTTTATACCAAATGCTGACAATTAATACAGAGTTTGTGACTGTAATACCATTATGACCCTTCTGAAGACTGCTGTTGAGAGAGACATGTAGCAAAAGTAATGACCTCCTTACCTTACATATTACAGTGGTTCCTAAATTTTTGGCCCAAGACCCACTTTGGGATCCTTATTCTCAAAGTGACCTGCCAAATCTGCATTTTATGCTAATTTGGGCATTGATAAAGTAGAAGAATGGTTTCAGGATGTACGTGGGTGAACACCATGACCCACTTTTTGGTCATGACCTACAGTATGGGAAATGTTGCTTGCTAGTTGCTTACCAATGCTGTATCAGTTGTCTGTTTATTTTTTACCTAATTTGTCTCATTTCCCAGCCCTTTGTTAGTTCATTAATTAGGAATATCATGTACATGTGAACAAACATTATCCTTACCTTAATTAGATAGTTTTAAAACTGGGTCATAATATTCAGTCTTGTTAATATTCTGAAATGCTGGGTTAAAGAAATAAAATGAGTATGGAGAAACAGTTGTAGAAAAAGCATTTAGAAAATTAATAAATGTATTACTTCAAAAATACTGTGTGTCATCAGAATAATAATGCAGTGCATCTGAAAATTGTTGGGGTCAAAATCAGGGGTTTTGCAGGTGCATTTTGAGATTTGATCTACATGGGCAACATTTAGTTTATACATTTTGAGATCCCAAGTGGTAATTCTATGGCATGCTCATCTGTTTATTTGCTTCAGACAACACTTCACCATATCTCTGTTGCCCTAGACACTAAACAGGCTTATAAGTCATTCATAATTGGGGAGTTTTTGAGAAGGACAGGTTCACATATATTCTTGTCTTTAAGACCATCACCCTGTCTTCTGCACACCACAGAGGCCTGAAGTCCGCAAATGAGAAACCGTGACACTACGGTAACAAATCTTTAGAAGAAATGATCTAAGTCAGACGACGTGGCTGCTTTTGGCAGGCCTATATTGTTTACGATAATCTTTAGGAAATTGATGGTAATGGGTTACCCAGAATGATGTACACATGGGCCCCAACCTGTCACATAAATGCAGATGTGGGAGGGACTGAATTAAAGTAGAACATTGCTCCATTTCTCTGCCATTACTTTCAAAGGTCCTTGTTGTCAGATTTCCGGATGTTCTTGTGATATATTTGGATGTTCAGTAGATTTGGTCTGTCTCTTAAACCTGCAAACTATCAAGACCAGGCAATACATTGCATACCATCTTTATTTTATGGCTTTGCAACCGAGTCTGAGGCTGTGTGATATGTGGCAGGTCACTCTTTCTCAGTCTTAAATTTGCAACTGGCTATTTATATAGTGCCTTTAAAAACTTTACAAAGGCACTAAAAGCATGACTGTCTAAGAGATGTAAACAGGTCTCATTTGCAGTCACAGATATGTTCACTTCGGACCAGTAAGAAAATCACCAAATTTGCAGACATCGGTTGTCCTAATTTTCCTTTTCTGTTCTTCCTCCTTCTCTTACTCTGTGTATTTGTTGCTCATCTGAGTTAATGTGAGTTTCTCTTAAAGGGTGCTATATAAATTTGTGATTACAATTACATTGTAAGGAGGCATTATCACATTTCAGTTGTATTGTATTGTACATATTATCATCATGCATCTTTGTCATTGTTGTCATCATCAACTTTAGTATCACCATCAAGTCATTTTTATATTGTTGAAACTGTAGTTGCTCCTTGGATTTGGATATGTCCATAGGACCCATTTATACCTTTCAGAAGTGTTCCGTGCATAAGTTCTGGCATGCCTAAAACATGCCAGAGTAAGACAATGCAGGAAATGCAGTGGAAGATATTGTTCAGATATGCAGACCACTGTGTGAGAGGGCTCAACTTCAGTCAGATGAACAGAGCTTATCTGCTTGAATGAACTCTCCCATTTCCTGGCCGGATGTTCAAAGTAAGCAGAGAACCAGATAGTCTGAAACAGGCTTTTAC
The DNA here is from genome assembly GCA_964023275.1 of Norana najaformis. NCBI lineage: Eukaryota > Metazoa > Annelida > Clitellata > Crassiclitellata > Hormogastridae > Norana > Norana najaformis. Next base: position 19,413,349 of record OZ029916.1, read on the forward strand.
TGAAAAATTACACAGAAGTGCTCACGGCTAAATGAAAAAAAACAGCATGCTGCAAAACATCTCCCTCCCATATTTAACTGAATGTAGGTGGAAGATGGTTCTGAAAAACCTTAACCAGCCACTTGATAAGCCATTTGCTATGCACTGGCAGCCCAGGTTCAAGCAAACAACAGAAAATTTTTTTTCAGAACTGCAGTTACAGCCAACAAAATATAACCAAGCTCACCACTTTTGATGCTATAGAAATTGTTGTTATGACGATTACAATTTGAGACGAGAGAAGTGACTGCTGATTACATACCTGTCAGCAGCATTTAAAACTGATTGAAGATCAGTAAACCAATCAGTGGATAGTATCAAACTGCAGAAATCAACTCCGTCTGCAGATAAACACATGCATGGACCATGTCTGTGGTCCATACTACATTTTACTGTGAAACAGAACTTTTGATTCTTGTAGCAAAATTCGTAGCTTAGCTCAGCTTATTTAAATGGCCTTACCTTACCTACTTTATCTTACCTTCTCTTATCTTGTCTTACTTTACCTTACTGCAACTACTACTTATCCCCTTACTTTCTAATCTAATTCAATGACTTCTACAGTGCCATTGTCATAATGCTCAAGGCAATGGTCACTTAAGCTGCAGCTAAGATGCAAACCAATAGAGGACAGGACCTGAAAGACCAAACCAGTGTTTGAGTCAGTGAAGGAGTGTGCTATAATCAACGGTATCAAAAGCGGCAGGTAGATCAAGAAGAGTAAGAGCAGTTGGTCTTCCTTTATCCACTGGGCTGATTATGCGAATATAAATTGTAAGTAGTGCAGTTTCATTGGAATGGTATTTGCCATAGAGAAATTGGAAAGGAAGATACAGGTTGTGGGATGAAAAGTGATAGATCAAGCAATTAGCAACTACTTCTTCCAGGATTTTTCAAGTGAAATTAAGAGTAGAGATGGGGCAGTAGTTTGATAAATTATCAGGAGAGAGATGGTTTTGAAGCGACCATTGAGTGATGCCCTGGGCATTATCATAACGGTGCTATAGAAGTCATTAGATTAGATATTAGATTAGGCTTTTTAAGAAGAGGGTAAACTGTGGCATGAGCAAAACTGGTGGAGAAGCAGCCTTCAACTAGAGAGAGACTGACGATGGATGTAAGGATTGGGCCCAAGACGTCAAACCATTCTTTCAGAGGGGCAGTAGGAATACGATCTAAGGCAAGCACATTGTTTATCAGGGGTTGAGAAAATAAGATTCCAAATTTCAGTCCGATTTGTTGGTTGGAGTAAGGTGAGAACCAGTGGATAAGATATAGGGAATCAGAGGCTTACAGATGAGGGAAAATTTGAAAGATTGAGTCTTAGGGGACATAAAATTATTGTCAGAAAAGAATCAAAGGAACCTGTTGGCAAGGAAGAGTGTGATGAAGAGCTAGGAAGTACAATGCATTTGTGGGGGTGTAATACTTTGTTCACCACCTGCCATTATACCCTTGGAGAAGAGAAGCTTTCAGAACCAGACGAGACAAGCAGGTGGCTGATGAGACAAGCCTACAGACAACACACCGCTGATGCCAGAATTTGAGGAGATGGAAAGATAAATCAGAGTGCCGCCAACACCTTTTTAGCCGGCTGTGCAGCATCCTGGCAGAGGCAATATCTGAGTTGTTCCAGGGCTGCCGCAACCTTCTTTGACTTGTGTGTTTATCCAGGATTTTAGATAAAGTTGCAGGTTCAGAAGTAGCTGTCTGTGCTATGAACGACCCACTTGGGGAGGCAAGGATGTCGTCCTGTGTGAAGGTTGAAGGGCGATTGCTGATGAAAGAGTATGTGGTAGGCGGCTTGTGATGATAAAAAACCTGAGCAGTGTGGTCATATTTGTCTGACCACACTTCAGACAAATATGACTCAGAAGGAAAGATATTTTTGACAACAAAGCTGGACCGGGTTTTAAGGAGATCAAGTGTATGGCCCATGTCAAGAGTTGGAAAGGCACCATGCTGTGTAAGATCAAAGCCCAATAGGAGATCCTGAATTTTGTTAGAAGCATAGTTCTGAGTATCTATGTGTATGCTGAGGTCACCCAGTATTTTAAGTTCAGAAGGAGAAGAAACGAGAAATGCAAGGGAAAATATCAGAAAGTAAAAGAGAGGGAGGACAGTGAACATTAACAAAGGTGAGGCATCCATTTCCAGAGTGCTGGGTAGCTATAAGGCTTTCAAATGACGTTGGGATGGAAAAGTGAAGGAATTGAGCAAGTTTCATGTGTGATTTGTGAACGAAGGCAATTCCTCCACCAGGTCTATCCAACTGAGGTTCGTTTTGGAGAGAAAATGATGGAGGAATTAGATCAGAAAATGAAGAAATGATTGTCAGACAGAGCCAGGTTGAGAGCAAGAACATATACCAGGTTAGCCAACATATAATTTTGAAGAGAAGAGGACCTGTTCCTGATCGAATGAATATTAAGGTGGCCAAAGTTGATAGTTTCTAGGCAGCAAGGACCGGGTTTAATTCAATTTCACTAGAAAGAAGCAACAGAAGGTAAACTGGCAGCAAGTAATTCTGATAAGTTTTGGACTTAGATATGGATTTGGACAAATGGGAGTAAGATGAAGGAACATATCGAGCCAGTAAAAAGTATGTAGGTATATCAGAAATGGGCTGTTGGATAAAGTAACATGAAATAAAATTGACGCATTAGTTCTGATAGCAACATGAGGCAATGGCTGGGTAAAATGAGCACATTTGTGTTACAGCAAACAGCAGAAGGACAATAATAATGAGAATTTTAGCCAATGATGAGTGTAGCATCATTTCAGTTTAAATGTATAGGAATGACAGCTTGTGGAGAAACAGATGTCTTGGCTGATAAGCGTAAAATGGCCAAACCAAAAGCTGAGCCTATATAGTCTAAAGGAGACAAGTCATGAATCTTCAGCTTATGGGCCAACTTATAAGGTAAAATACAATTAAGTGGTGCTAGGCTTCGTTAGTTTTGGACCTATGTTAGAAATTTGCTAAAAAGAAGGTCACTGCATGCAACAGATTTGATTAAATTAAACAAGCCACTTAATGGTCAACAAGTTGGCAGTAGTAAAGGAAACAGAAGGCTAGCCAAATTATTTGGAAAGATAATATAGTTTGAACAGACCAAGAAGATTGATGTGATACTTCCCTGATGAAAAGTTAGATTAGCAATTACAATCTAGTTTTTCATCAGTTAAAATCTATCAGTTTACAGTTTTAACCTAATTAAAAACCTATTTAATAGCAACTTTGATAAGTAGAGTTAAAACCAAAACCACACACACAGCCCAACATCCGGTCTCATCATTGGCTTACAGTAGTGCACAAGTGTATTTGGAAAAATCCTTGTCCATAAGCTGGAAACTTGGTGAGAAAGATACGTTGAACATGAGTATGGCAAAGATAAAATACAAGAATACAAGACAGTGAATAAGCGCTGCACATGGAAAATCTAATAGGCAAATATCAGGTTTAGCAAGATTGTACAATAAAGCATTTCATTAATTTATTTATTTATTATTTTGCGATGTTTTTCAACTTTAGCTAAGCAAATTTTAAAGGCCGTTGATGCAACAGAAGAAGTAGTTTTTCTGCAAGGGAGTGCAAATCGACTACCACTTGTAGAAATTGGAGAATGATTTATTTTGGTAATAGTTCTAAAGTAAGTAAGTAATCCATTTGTTAACATGCTAAATGTCCTGAGTAATTTCTGAAGCTAATGTTGTTGTTGATTGTTGCTGTTGTATGACTCTTAAGTATGGAGTTTAGAGCACAACCATCTGTGGTAAGAACCGTTGCAGGCATTTGTTGACTGCCAGCACATGCTGAGCACTATTGTTTCTTGGGGATTAGGTATGCAATCAGTCAGTTACTCTCATGTGCTTCTGCTTGTCAGGCAGACATGAATTATGAACACAACTCATATGAAGTGAACAAGATTGGAGTAGTAGACACCGTTCCTGCTGGCTTTAGATGCAAGCAAAGTGCAAAACACACAAATGTTGACACTGCGGGCATTGTTTTAGACAATACTTTCATTTATTCTGATGCAACTTTACAGAAATCTTGTCACTAGCACACATTCTGTTGACATATTGACCTCGACATGTTGAAACTATGGATTTGGACTATTAGCATTGTGATTCTTGGATATTGTTATAAAAAATTAGAAACTGGAGCTGTTGACATTGTGATGCTTGAAATTAGGGCCTGGGGCTTTTGGTAACAATAATTAATAAGATATGATTCTGTGTATTAGTTTTCATAGGATAGGACATTTGATATGGGTAACTGAAATAGGATAGGAGAGGGTAATCAGTGTAATTTTGTGACACTATGTGAGCCACATGGTAGGGTAGACTGAAGAGGGAAACGAGTATGTAGGCCTATGTGAGCCACATGGCAGGGTAGACTTAATGGTAATTTAGATGACTTGTCGGAGCAGTCATCCACTGGCTTCACAAGGTAATGTAACCAGTTCTGGTTAAACAGAAAAGTTTAGCCCTAAAGGAAGTTTATTCAGAAGCATATCCTGAAGCAATCCTTTTAACCTGAAACAAATAATTTTTGTAGACCTCTTGATTTCTTGGAATTAACTCTCGTTTATTCATGCACATCATTGCTTTTATCCAAATATTTTGATATATATACACTGTTATCTAAATTGTTGAAGATTTCAAAATATATTTGTATTTTTTGCTATGACTGATTTTAGACTTTGACTAGACATAATTGTAAATGTAATTGGTAATTTATATGTGCCACTTCAAGGGCTGTCTCAAGTTTCATTTTATGTAATTTCTCAAAGTGAAAATTGTTCAAAATTTGCATGTATTTTGTACTCTATATTACTTAACAAATGGAGCAATTCAGAAAAAAATATCATAGGTAAATTGGAATTTTTCTAATGAAATGTAAGAAGTTCCTTAGTGCCACAATGGCATTAAAATAAAGTGTAAAGCATCAATCAGTGGTTCCTGCTTAGTTAAAACAATTGCCAAGCCACACGTCAGGGCCACTCTGGATAACCTTGGAAATGGCATTCCTTTCAGACAGGGAAAGCCTGTAGCAAAATTGCAGTCTGAACAAGATAGATTTTTAGCCATGATCTGAAAGCCACTACAGACTGGGATGAATATCCTGCAGAAGAAAGCTAGAGGCAGAAAACAAAAGGGTTCTGTCATTGTCTTTGTTCTTTGACCAGTCATTGTGAAGTCTATAAGTTCACATGCAAGAGTTGTCCAGTTAATACTAAAGTGTTTATTTCTATTTATTTAATAAAATTTCCTAACCAAAACATTTAAAATTGTTCTCAGGCTCTCAGTTCTCAGACAGCAATTAAGCTTGTTCTCAGACCTGTCACTGTTCAACTAAGTCTTCCTTGCGTACTCTGGCTCTCCATCATCATCATCATCATCTGTGGTGTGTCCCTCTCAAGGATTTCTGTTGCCACAACATGTTGGCACGTTTGGTTATCCAAGCTATGGAAACATATTGGTTCAGCTAGCTTGTTCAGTAGATGTAGCTGGTCCAACTCTCCTATTGATCTTGACTCAAGGCCGACCTCTTCCAGCTGTCTTGTGTGCCACTGGCCACCTCTTCATCTCAGTCTACTGACCTGGAAATGGATTGGACTCTTGGATTGGTTTATATATGCCTTATGCATTAGACATCGTCTCCAGAGAAGGAACCTTGAAGTTATTACGATGAAAGTCCGAAGCCATCAATGCAGTCTGCGATTGATAACTAACATCATTGTTACTACTCCCTGGTAGGGATTTTGTTCCATTCCAACCCACCTTAGATAACGACTGCCCTAGCTGTAGGTTGCTTTCATGGACTAAACCTGAATACCTTAGTAGGCCTAGTTATGTTCATTCCTTAGATATTACAATGCTGGTTGCTTTTAAAATATATTTACAACCAAATGTGAATGATTTTTTGCATACATGATGGCATTATATCTACAATTGGTTTGTCCATTTACAAAGTTCCTCTGCTCATCCAGAGTTTAACATTTGCACAACTCGAAATAGGTTGCGCGTAGATACATGCATCGCGTTGACCATCATCCAATACCAAGAAAAACCACCGTTGGTAGACACGCTTACACCATGTCATGCACTTTTCCAGGCAATACATAGAATGCTTGTGGGTACTGGACTTCCAAACCAAGTTCAAGGATAAGAGCTAGTCATCACAGTGTAGCGCAAAGACCATGCAGTCTGGGACTAAGCAAACTGAAGTCAACACGAACTCAAGTCGAAACCACAAAATACACTTAATATTTCTGCTTATAAACAGTACTTTACTATGTATGAACACAATAGTACTTTATCAAGAACTTAGCCTGCTATGAAAGGTTTTGAAGTTGCAAACATTGTGAAGAACTTCAGGCATGCTTATCCTAAACAGTCCCTGCTGTTTATAAACTTTGTATCTGTGCATTCAAGTATGAAAACAGAAGTTCAAAATCTGAAAGTGCATAAATATATATAACACATACAGGTAAATGAATGGCATTCCAGTAGTCCACTTAGTCATGGAATGCTTTCTTATATTAGCTGGATGTGAAGTTCTGCTAGCAGGTTAGACACATGAAATATAATAACTGTGATCTTTACTATACCAATAACTACTGTCTGCTATGGCTACTTGGTTTAAGTTTTTGTGCAGTTACATTCTTAGAAGTCCATAGTGAAGTCACGTGCCACCATCAAATCACTGGAGCCTGGCATGGGTGGTGAAGGAGTGAGCCGCACGCCGCCTGACCTGATGTTGCATGTGCTCCAGTTGGCATGCAACCCAATAACAAATAGCAGAGGGAGGTTTTGGATGGAAGCAAGTAGGAACAACTTGGGCAATTGGAGAGGAGGAGAGGGAAAGTGTAGGATGATGAAAGGAATGAGGAACAGATGAAAGAATGGAGGAAGCAATAGGATACCGAAAAAGGGAGGTCCGAGAATGACTGAGAAATGAGCAGGGAAGGAAGAGGAAGAAATGAAGAGTTGGAAGAGGGAAAATTTAAAATTTGGAAATCCATAGCTGTAGCTGCCCCATCCCCTGGAATAAACTCCCACCACAATTATGCCAATTATCAGACCCATCATACGAACTCACCAACACTTCATCCTTTGCAGTCTCTGCCCAGGTCTTTCATTCAAAACAAAAAACTCCCCTTTCCACAGACCCTATCCTGATTCCTCTTTTTCCCATTATCTGTCTTGCCGTTCCAGTTCCAAACACCATCCACCTTAAATATAAATGCCTGACTGACTGCCTGCCTGCATGCTTAACTCATGGATCTTGATCTATAACCGTTCCTTACTCTCCTGCCTAATGATTTGTTTTGACTGAGTACCTGTGAATAAGCTGGTTCCCATGACTTAGTGTTCATTGATTAGTGTAGAAATCTCGAGTTTACAACCTACAATTTCTATGATTTTAGATGGAAGGATAAATTGACTGAATAGGGGAGGGGATAAAAAGCAGAGAAACTACAAAAGATGGACTTCAATTTTCTGGGGTTCTCAGCTGCTCTTAGGATGAGCTAATGAATTATATATGTAAATTAATAAATATCTTGGGCTGAAATATGGTAAACATTAAATAGATTCAAACTGTAAAATCAAGAGCATTCTGATTTCATCAAATCCTGCCTTAACAATTTGTTTGTCTTCACATTTCAAGTCTAACTCAAGTATTGAGGCTGTGTTAAGTTTTAAAAAAGAAAAAAAGATTTAGCCCCAACTCCTCAAAATTTGGATTCTGATCAAAGTCCAGTTGGCATCTTGGTAATGACCAGTTTTCATTCAGATCTGTGCACTGTTCGAAGAAGTGAGGCAACTCCCCTCCTGCTGTGAAACTGTTCATTTACCCCTCTAATGAAACTATCTAACCCTAATGTATGATCAAATACCCCTCTAATGAAACTATCTAACCCTAATGTATGATCAAATACCCCTCTAATGAAACTATCTAACCCTAATGTATGATCAAATACCCCTCTAATGAAACTATCTAACCCTAATGTATGATCAAATACCCCTCTAATGAAACTATCTAACCCTAATGTATGATCAAATACCCCTCTAATGAAACTATCTAACCCTAATGTATGATCAAATACCCCTCTAATGAAACTATCTAACCCTAATGTATGATCAAATACCCCTCTAATGAAACTATCTAACCCTAATGTATGATCAAATACCCCTCTAATGAAACTATCTAACCCTAATGTATGATCAAATACCCCTCTAATGAAACTATCTAACCCTAATGTATGATCAAATACCCCTCTAATGAAACTATCTAACCCTAGTGTATGATCAAATACCCCTCTAATGAAACTATCTAACCCTAATGTATGATCAAATACCCCTCTAATGAAACTGTCTAACCCTAATGTATGATCAAACAGTGAGTGCAAACTGAATATGGTGTTGTTGTTGATTAGGCAAGCTGTCAATGTAATCTGGTGTAAATTCTCATATTGCTTCTGAGACTGTAATTAGTGGATAGAAAAATTATTCTCATAATGCAAGTAGACAAACATTTTCAACTTAGCCGTGCCCACTTCTCAAGACATTGTTGTAGCAGCTATACACCAATGGTAAACTTTGTGTTTTTGGATGGCATTTCTCGCTTTTATGTTGGAAACCACAAACACTGTCAGAATCCTTTACCTGACTCTGTTCTACCTGAATTGATACCACAGTGTTGACATAAATTTACAATTCCAGAAAAACTTATTACAGCATACCTGATATTGGGGGTAAATTTGGATTAAACATGATTCTATATGTCAGTATTTACACTATTTGTAATTGTTATCATAAACTCAAGATTTCTACAGCACCCAAATAAAGATAAGTCATAAGAACCAGCTTATTCATAGGCAGTCAGTTAAAACAAAATCGATAGGTAGGTAAGGTCAGATTCAAGATCCAAGGGTCAGGCAGGCAGGCAGGCAGGCAGGCAGGCAGGCAGTCAGATGGCTTCTGTGGATGGTGTTTAAAATTGGAGCGGAAAATTAGATAAGGGGATGATGCTTAAAATTTGAGCAGAAAAATAGGTGAGGGGAAGAGGAGGAATCAAGATAGGATTTGTGAAAGAGGAGCATTTTCAGTTTTTAATGAAAGACTTGATTGCAAGGGGTGAAGTGTTGGTGAGTTCGTCAGTTCGGTAAGATAATTGTTTTAATTTTGGTGAGAGTTTATTCCAGAGGTTGGAGCAGCTATGGCTATGGAGTGATTTCAGAAGTTTAAGGATGAGGTGATGGAAGGGCAGAGAACTGTGAGGATAGAAGAGGAGCAGATTGAACGAAGTGGTTGGATTGTAAATAACTGACAAAGATAGGAGGGTTAGTAGGATTGAAGTGTGTTTGTTCAGGTATTTTAAGGCAGTGAAGTGGTTCAAGAACAGGAGTGGTATGATGGTGTTTGGAAGTTTTGGTGACAGCATGAGCACTCTGGATAGCTTGAAGGTGGTGTATTTGGGTGGCATCTATATTCATGAAAACTAATTGTAGTAGTCTAGTTTAGCATGGTATATAGATGTGGCAGTGGTAGATTCGGTATTGAAGTAAAGAATGGGGTGGATTCTGCGAAGGTCAGGGATATGCATGAAGCAAGAGTGGAAAAGATGGGTGATATGATTGGAGAAGCTGATGTTTTGGTCGAAAATCACACCTAAGTTACGGGGCGGAGAATTAGTGATAAACGTGTGAGTGGAGGCAGAGTCCAGATTGAGGTGGAAGGCCAGACCTTTTCCTCTCCATTTGATCTTTCCACCAGTGGTGTACAATTGATATATTCATTATAGAGCCGAGTTCATTAGAGATATCCAGTGGAATAAAAATTTGAAATATTTTTGTCATGGTAGGGATTTGAACTCTGGGTTGACAGGCCAGTGGGCTAACCACTATACTATCATGCATGACCTGTATACTGGAGGATACATAAATTGGCCTAAATGAAAACTAATTTAAGTTATCCCAGAAAATAGGATAATTCAGAGCAGAAATTAGGTGAAGGAGATAACAGGAGGTCTGGTTGCCAAAATTAGGCGAGTTTGCATTGTTTCCAGAGTTCATGCAAGTGTGCAGGTAAGTAGAATGATTAAATGAAATTATAACAATGGGGCTGTAGCATTTTTATGACTCTGCTGAGAAAGATTGCTTGATTGACAGTTAAGATGCATGGAGAGAACAAACGTCTGCTTCTCAGCACTGGCTATACTTAGCAGCAGCAGCAGCAGTTGCATGAGGAGGCACTTCATGGATGATTAGAGAGAAAGGGATGTAAGGAAGAATGAGATTATGATGGATAGATAGCAGAAATGGAAATATCAAAAGACCGGAGCAATAACGAGAGAGCCAAAATCAATGGGTTTGGCATGGGAACTGGCTTACAACAAAGCTGAGAAACAAGATGAAGATGATGCAGAGGATAATGAAGTAGATGATTTAATGACGACGAGAACAGAAAAGAAGAAAATGATGATGATGTTTAAATGCACAAATGCTAACACTTAGGGAAAAATACCGTACCTCTTATTGTTTAGGAACGAGGTTCAACTATAGACGAGATTGGAGACTTAAATCAGCAGAAAGTGGCTAATTTAGAAGTATCTTATAAATTACTGTATTAATGAAACTGAATTACTCTAATAATACGAATGCTAAGTGGTTTCACTGATGAAAAGAGATGTGTTCAGCCTAAAAACTGCATTTTGCTTTTCTGGAATGTTACCAACCCATCTCGATTTTTCTTCAAGATGTATTGAGACAGCATTCCAGACATTGCTTCCTCCCATCAGTGCTCAAGCCCTTCTTTCATGCTCAAAAAACCTTGCCTCTGGTTGCTAATATGGAATAAAACATGTTAAGTCATAACAAAATAACAATAGCTAAGGCAAAATCTTGGAATTCGGTGGAGCTGTGGATGTTGTTTTCTGTTGCAGAACAATGCCAGCCTGGATGACTTTGATCGCATAAGAACCTTAGGAACGGGTTCGTTTGGACGAGTTATGCTCGTTCAGCATAAAGGCACAAAACATTACTATGCCATGAAAATACTGGACAAGCAGAAGGTCTGTACTGCTTATCAGAAATGCTTTATAAGATATCGTCGTTATAAATAAAATCCTAACTGTAAACTTGTAACTGTAAACGTACAGATAACATACTTGTTGATATTGACATGCCTCACTATAAATGCCCCACAAGTGTGGTCCTAGTGCTGAAAAATCTTTGGCTTGTGGTAAGCACAAACAACAGTCCAACAACAGGATACTGTTTTTTACCTCCAGACTTGTGTTAGTGCTAAGTTACAGGCTCCAAAAAAGATGGAGGGCTCAGTTAGCATAGATAGTCTGGTGTTCCGTGAACAGTCACCTGTCTAATTACTGAAAATGCTCAGCATTGCTTAACTTCACTCATTGAGTGTAAATAGCTGTCATATTTGTACATAAGTCATAATTGTAAAAAGGTTCAGATTTCTAGCGACTGTTCAATGCTGCATTCAAAAATTTTATTTCAGTGGACATCAGAAGGCTAGTCAGAAATTGCTCAATTCAAACCCACCTTTTCAGCTAGTCTTAATTCACACCATTTCAGGTGTCCATGTACGTAAGCAGCACTTAGAGAGGTTCTACAATAGTATGATATGTTTTGACACATACTTAATTATGTATATACAACAGTTAAGTACTTTGCTTAAGTCTGCAATGTGGTGCATATAGTTAATGTTATGCTTAAAATTAGATTATTATTCTGGTGCTGGAAAAAATTAAATTATTGAACAAGATTTCTGTCCTCTGCTTGTCACAATGGCCATCAAAATTTGATTCATTAGCAGGCTTGCTGTGCCTTCCATACTAATTATAATGCTTAGAATTAAATGAGTAATCGACAATGTCATCATCCATCAAGGCGTTTCTTGGTTGGTGTGCTAATTACCATATGGGTGTCAAGATGGCAGATTGCAAACGTTTGTCTATCACTTCTGGATCTGGGATTTGAATTCTAGTGTGTGATGTGTTATATAACATGCAAGGAAAGGCTGTCTAGTTGTTGATTACTGAGTTGTTCCCTTGCTGGAATTCTCTGACAACTAGGGTCAAAAGAGGCAAACATGTAATAAATGATTGGTTGCATTACCTTACTTTCCCATTTTGAACTAATTGACAAAAACATGTTGTCGTGTGTCAGTGAAATGACATATTATTATTAATAATATTATTGTATAGTAATATAAAGCATTATTATCATTATTATTATTATCATTATCATTGTTGTTAACCTGTCTGTTTATAGTGTGGCATCACATGCTGTGGGCAAGCAAAAGGGCACATTACTCTAGTTTAAAAACATGCATTTACAATATAAAACGTGAACAAAAAACTGCAGAATAATTTGAAAAGCTACCCATGAGCTGATCGGTAGGGTAAAAAGTTATGTAATCAGAAGTTTAGCTGAATACCTGTTATGTTACCTGCTAGAAACGTGACAGACCCAGATCAGAGGACCTTTACCTGAAGTGCAAACAGTCCTCACCTCTGAAGTGCTTCTTCCTGGGATATCACTGTTTCGAGGCTGTCTTGAGCAAAAATTGTAGTGGACACAGGTCCGGTACTGCATTCCACAAAGAAGCAGCTGCCCATCAAGGACAGCGATTTATTAGATGTTGCACAGTTGCCAGTTTTTGCATTTCATTCCACTGTTGTTGCAGCAATATAATGTGGGCATTAAACTATTGTTATCTGTGAACAGGTTGTGAAGCTTAAGCAAGTTGAACACACGTTAAATGAGAAGCGAATTCTGCAATCGGTCTCTTTTCCGTTTCTAGTCACACTGGAATACAGTTTTAAGGTACTGTATTAGGCTTCACTGTGATAATTCCATTCCTAGTTTCAAAAACCATCCATTAGTTGTTAGTTGGAATGACTAAAATCTCTTGCATTTATGGTGAAGTTTCAAACATGGTTTTACATGCAATGCAGGACCTTAATTAAGACCTTGACACAAACCAGTCAGCAGCATTGCAAAAATATAATTTCTTAGTGCCACAAGACATTTTCATACATAACTTTCACCTGTGCTTTAGCAAATAAAGGTGGCGCAAGGTAAGTAATTACAAACTGGGCAGCCTAAGAGTCTGAAAATGATGCAATGGTTTGATTATATTTATGTGATTTTACAAGTAGTGTTTGAGAGCCATAACTGCTTAATACCACTAGTCATGACCTTGCTTCTTTAGCCACTCATCAACTAAGCACTTTTCTGTTTGAAAAACTGGCCATATAACTGTGCTTTATTCTGGTGACTTGAACTGTTTTGACACTTTTTTCAACAGGACAATTCAAATTTGTACATGGTGTTGGAGTTTGTTGGGGGTGGTGAAATGTTTTCACACCTCAGAAGAATAGGTCGATTTAGGTAGGTTAAATTATCTCCTTCAGGTAACATGCATAATCTGTCATTTAAGAGACATCTCAGTCTTAATGCTAATGCTGGCTATCAGTGATGGAAATGTGAATAAATTAAGTCTAATGGCAACATTTATATAGCACCTCTGTAGTACCTACTTAGAGCTCAGTTACCATAGACAAAAACTTAGTATCTTTACCCAGTGTCAAGTAACTATAATGCAACATAATGTAAAGTAACTAAAGATTTATATAGTGCATTCTAAGTACCTCCTAAAGGTGCTTCTAAATCATGTTAGAGCAATTAAAAATAACAACTTCATCCATAGTTGAGTGACGTTCAAACAGCTGGAAAAGATTCCATTGGCAGGCTGTTGCACACACACATAGTAAGTAACTAAGTAAAGTATCCCATATCCCACAAGTAAAGTATTCCATATCCCCATAGGGGAGGCGCTCATTTCCTTTTCTTGGCCCTTGAGCCGGCAATGGACGAATCCCAAGGTCCAGGGCCAGTGCTTTGCAGGACTTGCCGTTTACTTCCCAGCTTTATGCTGGTACTATACTACTTGGTGACAGAGGTGTGGTGTGTGCAAACAACTTGCCCAGGGTCGTTACGCGGAGTCAAACCTGCAACCGCATGATCTTTGACCAAACACGTTACCGATAGACCACCTTGCACCACTAACAAAATGAACTAACAAATTAAACATGTTAATTAAGAATTCAAGCAAAAGTATAAGACTTCTTATAATAACATTGGCAAAAAATACAACACGAAAATCTGCAAAATTTCTGCAACACAGAAGACTAGCTTAGTTGTGAGGGACGTATATCTGGCTGACTGTGTGATTGTTGTTGCTGTTGTTGTTGTTGTTGTTGTGGTTGTACTTCAGTGGAAAGATTCCTGAACTGCAGGGCCATGCCTCAAGGGAGAGATCTGCCCATAAAATCCTGCTGAACTTTTAGTTTGCATGGATAAAGCACAGGATAGGGAAAATGAAGGAACATAAAAGACGAGAAGGAAGATGGATGAAGACAAAAAAACGAAAGGAAGAGGCCAACTGGTAGAGGGAGAAGATTTACAGATATTTCAGGGGATTTTTGCTGCACTTTGTTGGCCTATCAGTAGTTTGCCTCAAGCTTATTTACTAATTCTTCCATAGTAAATCGCTGGTAATTTTCCATCTTCTCACTGCTATGTAATTTTGTGTCTGTAATTGTGTACAGCTTTGCCATTTGCAGCTAGCGCTCTGTTCTAGGTTTCGTTTATTGGACTGGGCTGGTTACACTAAAATAAACAGTGGAGTACTGGAGCAGTTTTGTTGCTGGTGTTCATACACAGCATCCCTCTGGTTTTTGATATTCAAAACCTGGTTCTGTCTGGTCCTGGAGTCACAAAAAGACCATCTCATGTCCATGAAAATGCTTTTTATCAAACGTTAACTCCCGAGACTTACCACCCATCACTGAGGCCTTCCGACTGCCCCTCGCTGGTTATCTTACACAGCAAGAACTGCTCTAGGAAAGCTGTTTATTTCAGCTTCAGGGCAGGGTTTCGAAACTCCAAGCCTTTGATGGAACAGTCTCTGATGCTCTTCCTCCTCATACTAACTTGCATTAGACTTATCTCTAAGAATATCTGTGTCTAAAAATGTAACCAGCAATTTGACTAAATGTTGGGGTAGCAGCCATCGATTTATTTGGCCATTATGTTGCAAGGTAAAAATTGTATTACTATCAAACCTTGTTTGTGCTTCTATAGTTCTTATATCATCTTGGCCTTTCAGTTATCTGAGATATAATTTTTATACTTATACTTGTAGTGAGCCACATGCTCGCTTCTATGGTGCTCAAATCGTGCTGGCATTTGAGTATCTTCACTCACTGGACCTCGTCTATCGTGACCTGAAACCAGAGAATCTACTTATCGATCCCCACGGCTATATCAAAGTAAGTGCTTTTAATCATACTCCACAGACACTCCTCAGTAATCTGTGTGTGTGTGTGCATTATTAATAAATGCATGAAAATGTTCGTTATTCAGCAGTTTTATCTGCCATCTGCTAAATTCCCTTAAGCCATTTTCTTGCTGGAGAATGAAAGCTGTAGTAATTAATTAATTAAAACTTTTTATGCTTTATTGTGTTACCAGTAAAATCCCTTAACATCTTCTGTATACATTAGTAGTAGTTATACTGACAAAACACCTTTTTCTTCAAGTGTTTCTATGATTTCTTGCTATACAACAGACCAATAAGAAGCAGCATAATTGGCAGTTTCTGTGTGACATTACGTTACAGCTTTCTGTATTGATTTTCCGAATCAAGCAACTGTTCAATTTCAGTCATCTTGTAATAAATTTTTCTGTAGACTCACAGGTCTTTTTGAATTTTGTTTTTTGGCATGTAATATATGTTATCAGAACATTCTGTGTTCTATTCACTTTTAATGTTCTTTGTTGATCTTGTTTAGTTTATCACTAAAAGAAAGTTTAAAAATGTTCATAGAGATTAAGGTTACCTGTCTTGTTGTAGACACCATTTGATGAAAGATAGGTAAAGGCAACACACTTGTTTACACGCACTTCCAGAAGCTAATCAGAACTGTGGTCCCATGATCATTTAATTGAACACAAGTAATGTCCACAGTAATCCAACAAAAAGACCCCTTGCTTTGGTACTTTTATACCAACCTGGTAAGCATGGATGGCAGCGATAGTTAATTAGTTAGGTATCTATCTAGACCTTTAAAAATTCTTTTAACTTCCAGACAAAACGCACTCCTACGCTAGCCTAATGATGATAAAAGTCATCAAGACTAAAGAAGTTAGTAAGCAAATGATGCTCAGATACCTAGAAGACCTCTTCCATAGGATTCCCATCTAGAGTTGACAGTTGGCTGAGATGGAGCAAATTCAGCCTTCTAACATCTGTTCTAGTTAGTACATGTACCTGGATGGGCTGGCCACCAGTTCCATGCATGGTCAGCTAGCTATCCACGTACTACATGTAAACGGATTTCTAGTTTCTTAGCTTCACTGTGTTTGCCAGCATTGAATCCACAGCACCCAGCCACCACCCAGCCATATATACACTTACTTATGGAACATAAGATATGCAGTATAACTGTTGGTATACATCATTTCAGTTACATTATATTTAATGTTATAGGTAACAGATTTTGGGTTTGCAAAGCGAGTAAAAGGCCGGACGTGGACGCTTTGTGGAACTCCTGAATACCTTGCCCCAGAGATCATTCTTAGCAAGGTAATTGGCTTTTATTCTTAATTTCCTGCACTAATTAAGATGGAACCAAATTAATGACTAGAAGAAGCCTGCATACAAATTTTGCATTTAGATCCTGAATCCAATTACGCTGTAGGAGAATTTTAACTTTCTGAGCTGTGAAACATAAACAGAAGCTAGGATTGGGTATTTGCTCGTGTGCTTGCACTAGAAAACAAGCAAGTAGCCTTCTAATGTCACTATGCCCTATGGCCAAATTAAACCAGAATCTCTTATTTTTTCATATAAGAAGCAAAAATATTCACTGCATTATTAGATACAACATATGAATCCATGATCTAACACTTTTTAACTACAGCCTGAATGTTCTGAAAAGAGAACATTTTGTAACCAGTAAGGAAATACTGATCAGTAACACAACTTCACTTCTTGGTCTTGCTGCAAATTTTTCATATGGGCCTTTCTGTACTTCAGAGGCTCTAAGCTGGTCCATCTCGTTCTCAGATTTGATTTGCATATTTGTTTGGAGCAATGAATGAATTAATGAATGATTGAAGAAAGAATGAATTTTTTTTGGAAATATGCACTGAATCAGTGAAACAAGCTGTTACTGAATCATTGTGGTAGTGAACTAGTGAATCAGTGAATTGTTATTGTTGCCTGTTAGGGATACAACAAAGCAGTTGACTGGTGGGCGCTTGGTGTTTTGATTTATGAAATGGCCGCTGGTTATCCGCCTTTCTTTGCTGACCAACCAATTCAAATCTACGAGAAGATTGTGTCTGGAAAAGTATGTAACACACGAAAACATAAATCTCATTACGACTTTTTGTTATTACATTTTAAGTGTGCTTTTTGTTATTTATCTAACAAACTGATATCTAATAAAAGAATCACAGTTTGCTATCGCTGGCTTATAAAATAAAAAAATATAGTGCTGTGTTTGAAATGTGAGCATCACGGGGGTCTGTTCTATAGTGTGCTCATTTTGTAATCTAACAGTTATGGCTTCTACTAGTTATAGCCCTCTAAGTTAACACATTTAATGGTCTAGGGGACAATTTGTTCGTGCACATGTGCCTCTATCACCAAGCAGTATACTTTGGAACCAGCTCACAAAAGCACTGCACTACACCTGATTTAAAAAAATAATTGTATTATTAACTTATCTTTCTTGGTCAGCCAATAAACATGATTCATATTGCAACAAGATAAAAAAATTCTTAGGAAGAATTCTCATGTTGTCTACTACATCAGACTTTTTAGAAATTGTAAAATTTATTTAGACCTGTTAAAAATAGTTTGTTAATTTAATTTTTTAACTTAATATTAAAATTTTCGGAAATTAAATTTTCTTAATTTTGCTGGTTTTAGGTTCGTTTTCCATCACACTTTAGCACCGATATCAAGGACCTCTTGCGTAACCTGCTCCAAGTTGACCTCACCAAACGCTATGGCAACCTGAAGAATGGAGTCCAGGACATACGAGGCCACAAGTGGTTCTCAAGCATGGACTGGATTGCGCTCTATGAGAAGAAGGTGATCTAAACAAAGTGCAGTACTTTATCACGCAAAAGCATTTATATTCTGTTTTCCTTTTACTAATATAATACTTTTAGCATCCTCTTCTAACACACAGATTTTGTTTTTCAACTGTACTTACTGCACAAGACTCATAGCTACGTACATGTTACATCCACTTTTTCTTATTTGTTGCTTTCGATATCATCAATAACTTTGTTATTTGTTCCAATAAACAATGTAGAATTAGTACAAGGTCACCTCTTAGCAAAGTTCACTCAGCTGTTCTTTGCTTAGCACTCTTGTCAGCATTTCCATTACCGTTACTATAATGCGAAAAATTGACTTAAGAGAAGAAACCAAGAATGGTATATTTTTCATGAAAACCAAGAAAACCAAAAATGGTATATTTTTCACATAGTTGAGAAAAGTTTCTTATAGCCATACTTCAGAAATGCTGTAAAATTAGGCAGCTACTTGACCTGCGCCCAATAAACTTCAGTTTACATATGACCTGGAGACGAGCCCAAAATGGAGGTGGCTGGTTGCATGTAGTGGAACTGTTCCAGAGAACCTAAAGGTCTAAATAAATTTTACAATTTCTAAAAAGTTTGAACCTAAAACCAGCAATGCTCCAGAGAGGAGCACACCGCAGATGATGGTGATGATGATGATGATGATAATTGGTTGACATTCTATGCATTCTGGGATGTGTGCATCAAATGAAACTGGCATTTTTTTGTCAAGCCATGTGACCACTGGGGAGGGATCTTGGATTGCCAATGTTGTGCTTAAACTTCTTCCAAAATATAGCATACTTAACCTCTGGATTGAGCTTCTGATGACCAGTCCTGTTTGGTGCATGTCAGTATGGTACTTTACTTTTTGCATCCATGAAAGAATTTCTGGATAGTGACTGGTTTGGTGTGCTGTAAATTGATGCCTTATGCATTAGACATTAGCACTATAGAAGTTGCCAATTATTATTAATGTTCGTATTATTATTAAAATTACATACTAGTAACAGTCAATAACCAAGTAATGGTGAAAAACATTTCAGATTGAAGCACCGTTCATACCAAAATCAAAAGGTCCTGGAGACCACAGCAACTTTGATACGTATGAAGAAGAACCGCTGCACATCTCTTCAGCTGAAAAGTGCGCAAAAGAGTTTGCCGATTTCTAATCCTGCATGTTGACAGATTACCTGACTCTGTAACGACGAGAGTGGGTGCTGATGAGTTAAGTCAAGTTGAACTTGGTTCTTAGGCTGTCACCTTATGGCAACTGGGATGCCTGCAGATCTCTTCTCACAAGTCTGTAACCAATGTGGTGATGGCTTTTGCAGTGTAGGGGAGCTATTACAAATCACATTTTATTTATTATCATGCTGATAATTGTCAGTACATGCAGGGTGAATATGTGAGTTGAGTCCTTGTTCAGTGGTGCTAAACAAAATCCCAGATACCACATACAACGTTCTTTGACGTAGCTACAGTAAAGCAAGGGAAACTAAAACTAGAACATTTCAGCAGTTTGCTAACAGTCTCAAGGATGCAGCCTGCCTGTTTAGCACCAGTCAGGCCAAAAAGCTTATGTCTATAAATTATTAAAACAAGAATGTAATGACTTAATTTTTTATATTTCTTGTAGTTTGGTTATTAATGGACATCGTTTTTGCTGCAAGACATGTTATTAAAGATTGGCAGAATGTTGTTTTTTCTTCTTTGCAATATGAATCATGTTTACTGAGCAGTGGTTTACTCACAGGCAGATCAATTTTAACTTGCTTTAGTGAAATTAATGCAATGGTATATGAAATACTTTTCGTAGAAGTACAAGGAAATCACTGAGTGAGAACTTAGACCAATAAATATCACTTTAAGAATTATTGTCTTTATGAATGTCATTTGTGCTTCTACAGATTGTTTGAGCAATGCAATATAACATGGAGAAAATGACAAAACTTTCAGTTCTCCATGTTGACTTTGTTATGCACTGGGAAGGCAAAGATATACAAAAAATTTGTACATGTTGCTTTTGCATATAAAAATAAATAAATATATCAAATATATATACAGTCCACATTACTGGAGCTTGTGATTGCAAAGGACTGAAAACTGAAACTCCTGGAGCAATTGAAGTTAGAACAGTCCTGACTGAAACTGTACAAAGTTACTACTTAAAGAGAGAAGTGTTTCGCTTTTCAGATTAGAAGTAAGGTAAGTTGCTCTATGATATTTTTGGCCTTGCGCGATGAAGGTTACAGTGATGTCATTTATTCCCTTTTAAAGCATTATAAGTACATTTTTAGATTGTAAATTAGCCATGTTTCAGCATCTTTTATAGGTTCTAAAGGTGTAATGTAAATGTTTAGACATGCACATAAACACTAATTTGAATGAGTGTCACTATTTAGAATTAGTCTTTAGATTGACCAAATTTCAGATATTGTTATTGTGTTTCAGTAACTTAGGGTATACAACAATCACTGTATTTTCACACAGGAGACAAAGAAAGGAGTTACTGTAACATATGACCTTGTATGAGTATTCGAATACCTAAGCAGTTTTTGGGCCAGTAGTGTCAGTTGTAGGGGTGTACTTACAATTCTGAGACTTTTTGCACAAGTCTGCTAAATTTCTCAGTGCCAGTCAGTTCCTTCTACTTAGAGACAACTGAGCATCAAAACTGGCTTTTCAAGGACTCTGAAGCAAAGTTCAACAGCCTATGTTGCAATCATACTGTTGAGAATTTCTTCACCACAATGGAAAGTGAAGCCAGCCTATTTGCAACAGGTGCTTGTGAGAGAAGGTACAGATCTGTCCCTGAAAAGTGGAAGCACAGCTACGTTTGGCTGAAGTCTTGAGCAAGGCAAATATATGTTATCCAAATGGTAAACTGCTTTTCTTCGGCACTGCAAAAATCGGGATAACCAGCTCATTCACAGTCAGAAACAAAATTCTTATGGTAAGCATGGATTTTGTTTGGTTCCAGATTAAACTCCATAAAATCAGGTCTTACACGGGTATACATTTGGCACTGCAATAGCAAGGAATTTAAGGATTAAAAGGCAGGCTAAGCTTTTCAAAACGTATATTCTAACACGATAATTATAATAAAATGCACTCACAGATTTATTACAGGAGATGGACTAAATGAGGGATGGTCACAGTCAAATGAAGATATAGATAGACTTGTTAAAGCAGTTTGACCAGCCAAAAATCATTCACAAACATGAGACATCTGAGGTTTCACATTGGATGCATTATAAAAATCAAAAGCAGTCTGGTTTCTTACCCTGTGAATTATAAAAGTTCTCGTAACATGCACGCTATGCCTATCAGTTGTAACCATATTCTTCTTTCTCAATCTCCAATGACGATACCGTTCAGTTCACATATGCGTCTTCAACGGGCATTTTTAACTTCTTACAGGCATGCATAGAGGATTTTCAAGAGGTTCATAAATGTGCTGTGAAAATTTCGGATTATATTACATAGACTCAGTGACTAATAAAACGAAAACCGCAAACACCATCCAACATCTTGGCCGGTCATCACAGGTCGACATCCTATGCTGCTGAGCCATTCTGGAAAGGTGAGTTACCGTTCTCACTGATCTGTTACTCTGCTAAAAACAATACAACCCAAGGTCTGAAGAGACGTTTTAATCTAACCATCAAAATAAAATGAAGGCATGCTGAGATGTGTATTTGTCTGATTAATAAGATGAGATAAAGCTGGCAGGGCTAATACTAAACAAGACGGACGTTGTCAGAATACTCTGAAGAATGTTCACTCCCCATTGTGGTCAAAAACAGAATTAAGTCCGTGAGAATTTTTACCTTGACTTGTGGTATCAAGAATTCACTGATGACGGAATTTTTTATGCCCACTTAATGAGGTTGCTCTTTACGGCTTGATAAACTCGTAGCATAATTTGCCGAACTAAAAAGCCGATGCTTGTGTGTGATAGGCTAGT